>JAODUK010019496.1:0-26053 GCA_027564635.1 Typhlichthys eigenmanni
CCTGCATGTTTTAGATGTCTCCCTGCTCCAACACACCTGATTCAAATGAACGGGTTGTTACCAGGCTTCTAACAACCTTGAATCAGGCGTGTTGGAGCAGGGAGTGGGTGCGGCCCTCCAGGACCGGAGTTGAATAGCCCTGTCCTAGGGTGTCCAATGTTACTGAAAATGCCCGTCCCATTGAACAACACACTCCCGACACTTTGTGATAGGGCCAGGCAGACACAGTCACGTTCACAAAGGAGCCATCACACCCCCCACCCCCCCACCCCCCACCGTTCCTTTGAGAGAGCCCCATCAGGCATCCACTTCAGCTTCTGGCCAAAAACTCACTCATTTCCCCCAGCAGTGTCCATTTTAAACCTAGTAGCTAGCAGCCCAAATAGATGGGAACACCTGCTTTTATTTATGAATCGTTTGTGTTTTATTGTAATTTGTATCTGAACCTTTCTAGTTTGTGTGTTTTAATGTTATGAAAATGTTATATCACTTTATGTGTTAATCTTGACTCTAAACAGGATTTGTGGGTTTGTATTTTGGAAAATAGACTCTGGCCGTGCTCTTATTAATCTTTCCCTCCAGTTTTTCCATGACGTTAGCACCTCGGGTTGACCTCACTTCTTCCAAAACTGTCCCTCCGTTATTCCTGTGTGTGTGTGTGTGTACGGTATACTGTATCTTTGCTGTTTCCGAGCGGTCAGAGTGGACATTAATGTACCGAGCGCTGTTTGCACACCCGGCCTGACCTTGCTGAAGATCTGGCAGTTGCTGTGGCGACCGCAAAGCAGCGTCGTAATTGGTTTACTGCTCTGTTGTGCGCCTCGGACAAAAAGCCAAGGGACATGGCCAGGTTACCGTGCCGACAAGCGATAAAGCGCACACACACTTGTGGCTGCAGGCACTGTCGACAAATTATTGTTGAGAATTATTTTAAGGGCTTGTCAAAAAAACAGTAACCCCCGTATTCTCCCTTCCTTAAATTCGGTCTTTTATTTTTTTATTTCTTTTGGCGAAAGCATTAGGATTGTTTAGGGCTTTTTTTTTATTCCCCACACTTTGTATTGTTGCCACATCTGTGTATATATATATATGTATATGCGTGTGTGTTTGCCTGCGTGAGTGAGCTTTAGCTCAGGTCAGCCGATTTCTTTCTAGCCTGAGTAAAGACAGGAAGGCAAAGATAAGACGCGAGGAGGCAAAGTGACTTGTTGAAGACCGTCAAAGGCTGCTTTTTAGTTTTAAAGAGCGCTGTGGGTTCTCCCCCTGCCTGTCCCCCCCGCTCAGAGCCGCGTGGAGATAGAGGACGTCTTCAAAGAGATGCTGATGGGCTTCATCTACACGGGGAAGGCGCCCCCTCCCCCCCCACCAACATGGACAAGATGGCCGACCACCTGCTGGTATAGCTGCTGACAAGGTGCCCAGCACGAGAGCCTGTGTGTGTGAGCAACCGGTTTACATAGGCGTGCGTGTGTTTGTGTGTTTGCGTGTGTGTATGTGTGTGTTTGGCATGCAGCCTGTGCGTGCGTGTACGCTATTTTGTTAATACCCCCCCCCGAAATGTACTGTAGCCTCACACACACGCACACACACGCAAAGACGAGAGGTCTTAAGCTATACAGTAGCAATGCTAATCCCGAACAATAGACATTAATATGTCCATACTGATATTGATATACACGTGCACACACGCGCGTGCGCAAACACACATGCACGTGTGCAACACACAGTTTTTCCAACGGCATCATTAATTTTCAATGGGAGCAATTTTGTTCTCCCATGGAAATGTAATTTATTTTTCCCGTCGGGTCATTTTGCTCCCGTATTGCATCGGGTCATTTGGCAATAAAGCCCCACGCTCTTCTGATGTCAATCAAGCCTCAGCTCCACCCCCGCAGGACCTGGGCCATCATTCAATTAAAGCAGAGAGCCCCACCCCCCCTTCCCCTTCATATCTATCATCATCCATAAAGGTGGAGTCAGCGACTGAACTAAAAGACGTTTTGTCAACTTCGGTGACAAAAATCGCCTGGTGGTCCTGCTAGCTACTGACCAGCTAGCTAGCTTCCCAGTTAAGCTAGCTACCAACCTGCAAGCTAGCTACCGTCCTGCTAGCTACCTGTCTTACTAGCTAGCTACCGTCCTGCTAGCTACCGTCCTGCTAGCTGTCGTCCTGCTAGCTACGACCAGCTAGCTAGCTTCCCAGTTAAGTTAGCTACCATCCTGCTAGCTACCGTCCTGCTAGCTACCCGTCCTGCTAGCTACCCGTCCTACTAACTAGCTACCCGTCCTGCTAACTACCGTCCTGCTAACTACCTGTCTTACTAGCTAGCTACCCGTCCTGCTAGCTACTGTCCTGCTAGCTACCCATCCTACTAACTAGCTACCCGTCCTGCTAACTACCGTCCTGCTAACTACCTGTCCTACTAGCTAGCTACCCGTCCTGCTAACTACCGTCCTACTAGCTAGCTACCTGTCCTGCTAGCTAGCTAAACGTCCTGCTAGCTACCGTCCTGCTAGCTACCGTCCTGCTAGTTACCTGTCCTACTATCTAACTACCGTATTGCTAGCTACCATCCTGCTAACTACCGTCCTGCTAGATACCCATTCTACTAGCTAGTTACCCATCCTGCTAGCTACCCGTCCTGCTAACTACCATCTACTAGCTAGCTACTTGTCCTGCTAGCTAGCTACCTGTCCTACTAGCTAGCTACCCGTCCTGCTAGCTACCTGTCCTGCTAACTACCGTCCTACTAGCTAGCTACTTCTCCTGCTAGCTAGCTACCGTCCTGCTAACTATCGTCCTGCTAGTTACCTGTCCTACTAGCTAACTACCGTCCTGCTAGCTACCATCCTGCTAACTACCATCCTACTAGCTAGCTACTTGTCCTTCTAGCTAACTACCATCCTACTAGCCAACTACCATCCTGCTAACTACCGTCCTACTAGCTAGATACTTGTCCTACTAGCTAACTACCCGTCCTGCTAACTAATGTCCTACTAGCTAGCTACTTGTCCTGCTAGCTAGTTACCCATCCTGCTAGCTACCTGTCCTGCTAACTACCGTCCTACTAGCTAGCTATCCGTCCTGCTAGCTACCTGTCCTACTAACTAGCTACCCGTCCTGCTAACTACCGTCCTGCTAACTACCGTCCTACTAGCTAGCTACCTGTCCTGCTAGCTAGCTAAACGTCCTGCTAGCTACCGTCCTGCTAGCTACCGTCCTGCTAGTTACCTGTCCTACTAGCTAACTACCATCCTACTAGCCAACTACCATCCTGCTAACTACCGTCCTACTAGCTAGTTACTTGTCCTGTTAGCTAGTTACCCGTCCTGCTAGCTACCCATCCTGCTAACTACCGTCCTGCTAACTACCATTTTTCTACACAGCCTTCCCTGCTAAAATATCCAGCATTGCTGTTTTGCATGCTGGTTGTTGGTACCCTGGCATCCCATGATGAACCAGCCTGGACCAGCACTACCCCAACACTAACCAGTATGAATCAGCCTAAAATATCAACAATCTTTCTACAGCATCAAACATGTATTAATACACAGCTTGTGTGTGTGTATATATGTATATACTGTATACTGGACTTTCATTGCGCTGCATCATCACAACAAAAACAAACACACAAACACACACACGTGCGCACAATACTCACCAGACTGTTCTATATAAGCTCTCTCTCTCTCTCCATCCTTAAGGGCGGGAGTGGAGCACAAGGTGTTCAGCAATGCAGATTCCTGCCCGCTAATCCCCGCCATTAATTGTGGTTATGTGGCGCTATGACAGTTTAATTTGCCACAGCGCCACCGCTGCGGACTGAAAATTGGCCACAGGGGGACCCTTCGTCTGCTGTAACACTCCCCCCCCTTCTACCCCCCCCCCCTCCCAATCCCCGGACGACATTGACAGCAACACGAGCGGCACAGCAGAGGATCGATACAGAGGATGGAGCGGTGTGTGTGTGCGTGGGGGGGGGGACAACCAGCGTGACAGATATCAGCCGATAGCAGCTTACAGGCACCTAGCTATTGTAGACCCCCCCCCGTCTGTTTACATTACCCTCACTTTCACATTCACTGCCTCCACGCATTCTCTCATACGCACACACAAACACGCACGCACACACACGCACACAAGCACTCATACGCACACACAAACACGCACACACAAACACACACGCACACAAGCACTCATACGCACAAACAAACATGCACGCACGCACACATGCACACACACAAACACGAGCACTCATACGCACACACAAACACGCACGCACACATGCACAGCACACGCCCACGAACACACAGGCGCTCATATGCGCGCACACACACACACGCATACAGACATGCATACAGACACACAGACACGCACACACACACACACACACACACAGACATGCATGCACACACAGACCCATTACAGGGGCCAAATGTTGAGGCACTCTGCTGAGAATACGGTCAAAGTAAAGTGTGTGTGTGTGTGTGAGACACATGGCGCACACACACAATGTTTCCTGCTGTGGCGCCTAAAGCTCAGTGATTCAAGCAAGAGGTAGTGAGTTGCATTTTGTGGGTGTAAAGTAAAGTTTCTTCTTCTGTTGTTTTTTCTCTGCTTTCATTATCCTTAATGAATCGTGCATCGGGGATGGGTATGACAAATGGACCGGTGGAAGAGAATTCAGATACGCAGCAGGTGTGAACAGATAACAAATATTATAAATGTCTGCTCCCGCTCGGTGATGGTGGGGTGGAGGGGGCTCTAGTCTCTTCTTCTACTGCTTTTAGCCAGTACTGCGGCTTAAGCTCAGTACTGCCACCAGTGGCTGAAAGCTCCAGTTCATTCTCACTCCCGACCGGGGGTGGCAGTGTTGAGTAAAATAAATGGTGTCACCCAAACGCCCTAGAGGCCAGAAGTGAGAAGGATTTGACATCTGGGATGATCGGTTCATTTTATAAATATAAAAACACAGTTATGACAATTCCAGAAAGGACCATGGTGTGGAATATAATTGCAGTAGTTTTTGGGAGTGGAAGTGAGTGAAAGTAAATAAATGTCGGACAGGTAAAGTAGTTTTTGTTGATCTTAACTGCCTCGCAGGGCTAAGTTTTTTAAATGCTCCCGGTGGAAGTTTAACACTTTGAGAGGACGGAACAAACTTGCGTCGGAGTACTGGCCTAAGAGGGCCTGACAGTTGAATAGTGTTCCCACCACAAAGCATATTTGTTTCCTTCAATCACCTCAGATTTCTGTCCAAACAACATGCCGCTTCAGTTTAATTCTGCCTAGAGAATCAGTCTGGAAAGCCTAGGAATCATTTTGAATGTGTCCGAGTAGCAACTGAACTTACCAATCAGCATCGTGTTGATAGCTATATGGGCGTGGTTTAGATGTGCCGACAGCGAAAACGACCTGATGGTTCATCCAATCAACTGCCAAGTACCTGCTCAGTTTAAATGTACGGCTCCCCAGATGGACGTGTGACTATGTCAGGTTACTGGTTCAGTAATAATACCTCATTCTGCTGAGGTATTATGCATTTACTGCATATATACACTGCATATGTAATACAATGTACAAAAAGGTTGTGAAGTGTATATACAAAATCACATAACAATACCATATTGTGCAAACTCAAATGTATAACACTCACACAATTCTAGTCACACATTACTGCATGTTAAAATGTGTAAATGCATTGAAATCACATTGATCACCAAACCATGAACTGCCATGCACATTTATGGTAAGCATGTTATAAACAAGATGGCATGTCACATCCGGGGTTTGTGCACATTTGAAACCATTTACCATACGTTTTATGTCATATAAAATAGAATTGTTGTGCTTTAGATCTGTTCTGAATATTTCCATATAAGCAAACTGCATCCATGGCGCATTTAGAAAAATTACAGTGCGCTCGCACACGTTTGTTAAACCCAGATGTAAAGGGATGTGAGGTGATTTAAACGATAGCTACTGTAACACATGGCTCAGTTTCAAGCACTCTCCTCTCTTGATCAGACCAATCCGCTTGAGTACTGCGTGCACAACAACTGTATGTCTTTCACTATAGACTTACTCATTCACTATAGACTCATCTCAGCTCAAGTCAAGTCATTTGTGTGTGTGTATGTATGTATGTATATATACGTGTATATATACTGTGTGTATATATACGTATATATACTGTGTGTATATATATATACTGTGTATGTATATATATATAATTACATAATCAGTACTGTCTCAAAGGGGTTTACAAGTCAACATTTCACAAACAATATCCACCCCCTATTCACCCTCCGGGCAAGGATAAAATCCTTAAAAACCTTGTGGGTAAAAGAGGAAAGAAACCTTGGAAAGGGACCACAGTGGGAGGAATCCACCCTTCCAGGACGGTTAGGTTGGAATGGGTGTCCGTAGGGCAACAAGAATATGCAATTATACATTTAATAAAAAGCATAATTTTGTAGTAAATAAGAATTGTATTAATTAACTATGTTTTGTAATGGTCAGTCAAATGCAATATTGACAGATGCCACAGCCATATATCCTCAGTCATGTTTGACATTGTCTCAATGGACTTCCTTCCTCAACACATCACAGGGAGGTATATCTAACTGTATGTTAACAGGGATTTCTCTTTGTTGACCAAAGACTAAGCGCGGAAGGCTTTGAGAAAAGCTCATTCCTGAGCTCAGCCAATCTGTTCTGGCCAGATAATTCAGCCTTTGAATGGATATGTAAACTGTTTTGAAGTCAAGTTCATTTGCACAACCCTTAACCCTAACACACAAAGCACTTGACTATGAAGCTTAGTGATCTAACCTGGTCAGAGATTTATGGAAGTGACTGACTGATCAATTATATCAGATGAACTCTTGCTACAGTGTACGCTACATGTCAGAACCTTCAGCTGGATTCTAGCTGAAACAGGCAACTGTTTCTTCACACTTTGCAGTAGCCAGCAGACATTAAACATGACCCACCCACCATCCCCTTCCCAAGGCCATACCTGTGTGGCTGTGAATTTTACTCACAAAGGTCAGGGTTTGTGGGTGTGGGTGTGTGTGTACGTGAGTCTGGGCACGTTTGAAGGAATGGAGCGTGTGCAGGTGCATGTGGGCATCCATTCTAATAGGTGGCTCTTTTTTTTTCTTTCTTCTAACTGGCCATTAAAGGTATAGTCAGCGCATGCAATTGTAAGCTAATCATTTTTTGTCAAATTCACCAAATATCTCCTCGCATTTTGCTAGCTTACCGTTCTCTGTGCGTCCTGAAAAAATAATCTGGTGCTTCTACACAGCCCTGGCTCCATAAATAGGAAGATAAACAAAGTGGTGAACACCGCTCCCAGCAACAAAGCCGCATGGCTTCACAATGCGTTTCAATGTGTGGGGGGGCGGAAGGGAGGGATATTGTTGTGATTTGAGATCACAGTTAGCAAGCATTCTCAAGAATGCATGCTAATTTGTAAGATAATGCACATTTGGCCAAATACACCGAATATATCCTTGCATTTCTCTACCTTACCGTTCTGTGTGTTGAAAAAATACCGCTCATATCAACAAACCCGTAGTACTACACTTTGCTTCACAATGTGTTTCAATGTGTAGAGTGGATGCACGGAGGGCTATTATTAGCAAGCATTCTCGAAAATAAGTTTTGTTCGTAAAATGGAACTTTATGATTAGAGTAACTCTACTTGCCTCTCAGGGAAAGTCTTTATGTGCCTCTTAATGAAGATTTATTTGAAGAATCACCCTGACAACCCTCCTCTTGTTTGTTAATTTAATTTAAAAAAAAATTGATTTAGGGCTATGCAGTAACACTGAAATACATAATTTGCACTTTGCAATAATGGTAGACGTACCATTAAATTATTGAAATGTAGATTGGATTGAATGTTTATCTGATTTGTTAATTGTTTTTAGCAGGTATCCCTTTTAATTTCCTACATACTGTAGATGTGGATATATTGTTTTAACAGATGACTGCTAATTGTTAACAAGAAACATTTTTGTTGTCCTTCCCAATAAATCACAGCAAACAAAGCACACGAATGATCGTACTCCCATATCTTATATCTTCTTTAGCAAGCAGCTTGTTTTGAAATGCAAAAGTACGGCCTGCTATATAAGGAGGGGTAGAACTCCAGTAACCTTGCCAGCCGCTCATTTTCAACCCAACAGTGTTTCTGTAATAGTCCTTTCAACCGCAAGGTCAACTCCGGACACAAATGCAGTCTGTGTGCCTTTATTGTAGCTGACTTGGCTCTAATCTCAACGTAGATGGCAAAACACGAAGCCTTTCTTCTGTGTACGACAGTAATCTGTGTAATCCACTCTGAGGGTGTCATCTCTGACAAGTGAGGTTGGGGGGGGTGCATAGGCCTTGGGGCAGCGTCACGGAAGGGCAGAGTGACAGAGTTAACGGATGGATGGAAGGATAAGAAGTGATGGGTTGTCATGGAGATGGGATAGGCCCAGACGGAGAGTGAATAAAGCGAGGGCGTGCTGACAGGATGGAGTAGACGACGATACAGTTGTGCAATCCGTCTTCTATCTTTAGTATTTATCTTCGCTTCTGCCACTTCCCCTGTGTCGCCTGAGTGAATTAAATCACATAAAAAAGGATTTTACTGTGACAATAAAACGTGGGGCTTTGCAAGGGGTACCTTGCCTGCGAAGGTATTTGTCATAAAAAGCTGATGCCATTTTTAGTAGGAGGTTGCGTTCCCCTTGTATTCTGTGATGTTTGTCCTCAGTATTATGAGACGCATTACAGTGAAATCTGAAATGAACTGCCTGCTAATAACGGATGTAGAAATTAGACAAGGGAGTGGAAATATTTCCTGTGTGTGTCTTTGTGTGTGCGTGCATATACAATATATACTGTGTGTGTGTGTGTACACTTCTAAGTGCTTTGTATGCTTCAATCTGTCCTGTGAATGAGCCAGTGGAATATTGTAGTGCTGTGGGTGTTTTGCCCGACTCATAACCGCAGACCAATGTGCCGTAGACAAGCTCATATATTAAGATAACCCCGAAACGAAATGGAATTGTATTTCCCGGGCGGCTCAAATGACTTCTGTGCTTGTAAACTGATAGCCGATAAGATTTGGCTTTAATGAAGCACGACTTATTGTGCACGGCGGAACATAGGAAGGCTCTGGTGTGTGGGTTCATTATTTGTGAGTGTGCGTCTGCCTGTGCATGTTTGTGTGTCCGTTATTCTCTTTAACAAGGTGCGTGCGACACTTGTGCGTCGACTATCAGCGCATTGTAATACTAATAACCCTGCCATGTCTGAGTGCGTGCTATACGGCCTGAAACTACGACGCACGGATATATTTCATACTTGTCCCTGGAGCAATCTTGTTCAAGGTTGTGTGTGTACGCAGCGAGAATAGACTGAGTGCGCGTCGTCATATTCAACTGTTTATTAGTGTGTTCCCTGCTGATGCGGCTATAATGAGACCTGTGGCACTTATGAACCATGGAGGTGAATTCATCAGGACAACACTCGCTCTCAGAGACAGACAACAAGCAGGGTGTGGAGAAGCTAGAGAATAGCACGTTGGTGAAATGGGATCATTGTAGGCAAACAATGGACGAACACAGACATGATAGGGATATTTTAGAAACTACAGCCGTGGAACTCGGAAGAAAAAAAGGCAGATTAGAGTTTAGCTCAGGTGGTGCTCAGTTATCAATAGAAATCCCTGATAACCTATATATTTCACTGCTCAGTGTTATGTTACATTTCCTATAGGCTCATACATACAGTACAGGTAGTATTAGCTGTGTTCGAGATGTTACGGGATCCACTCAGTTGGCTAATTTGGGATTTGCTCCAACAATTCTGCTTCATAAACTGGCTTTAGGCCAACTGCACCAGGTTCATGGTAGTACTCAAGAATATATGTACAGTACCATGTAGAAATATGCTATTTCTATGTAGAAATATACTATTTCTACATGGTACTGTACATACTTTCTCGAGTTAGAACGTCGTAAGCATTCGTGGTTGTAGTAGTTAAGTAAAATAAGTGGCAAATAAATGTATAGAGGCCATACCAGCATGGTTATTACAAATAGTTCTGCATGGTTAGTAAGAAGGAAGGTTAGGAAGAGGATATGAATATACTGGTTAGTAGTACTTCTACTGATCCTGTATGTCAACTGCCTTTCCCTGTGTTCTACGAGCGTGTGGTATAATCCATATATTTTCCTGGTTAGATGTGTTACTATAGATCTATACTGTTGTGTGTGTTATGATGCTGTGGTCTCTTAGCCTTGGGTAATTATACCCACAATGCACTTGGTGAATAGGGTGTGGACACGCGCCATTGGAAAGGGTTCACTGTCAGTGCCTCCATTCAATCAGCGTTGATACAACGGCTTGCATTCATTCGTCTATTTAGAAACAAACGCTTGATTTCAACATTGCACTTAGTCATTAGTCAACATCATTGTACTCCCACTGGTCGTTGTGTGAACAGCTACAGTAAAAGCGAACAGGGTTTCCAGACTATAATCCCAGCGAAAATGTATATGAGCACAGTTTGTTAACCTTTAACCTTTATTAGTAGGGCCAGGTTAGTTGTCTGCCTATGGCTCCGGGCTGATTAAAATTCCCCCTCAGTTCTGGCGAGGGCCAGTTGACTGGCCTGGGCTGAGACTCCTCCAGCAGTCCCAAGGCAAGTGGGCCGAAAGGTCATTGCTCCAGCGGTGCCACAGCACTGCCTTATTTATTTAGGCTTTAACCCAGCAGACCCTGCGGGGCAGGAAAAGCCGTTGAGGGGAGTGGTGGTGGGAGTTTAGGGGAGCCAGGGGTGGTGATAAGGGGGAGTTTGAGGGGGCTAGGGGTGGTGGTGGTGCTATATTCACTGTCACGTATACCTACTGAAGACAAATACCTTTGAACAGGTTGTGCCTGCAATCTCACCTTAAGAAGCTGCCACCTGTAAAATGAAGACCTGGTGTGTTCTCTCTCTCTCTCTCCCAGCTCATACAATATAATGAGTTTCTACGTGAACTAGGGGGGCACTCGTATATTCTGTTGCTCTTTTCATCTCTCCCTCTATCTTCCCGTCTGAGTTTGTTGCATCCAGCTCTTTGATAGGGATGTGTGCCAACTGTGTAATTAATCTCAACAGTTTTGGCAGCTTGAAGACAGAAGACACACACAAAAAAACGGAGCCTTCAGAATGTGCTTTTTTTTTTTATCACGAAAAATTGCCTTATTACTTCTCGCCTCCCTACCTAAAGTGATTTTTGTGCTTTTCCCCATGAAATGGCTTGCTGTTGATGTATGTCCTCTCGAAACAGGAAGTTGCAGGGACCTAACATAGACGGTATGTGTCAAGAGGATTGACATGCAGCCAATAGCATTCCCATCCAATACCATACCTGCCCTCCCCAAAGACCATACTTCAGTCACGAGAGAATATATTTAATGTGAATTATGTGAGTTATGTGAAGACAATGTTTATGCATGCAGTTGACTTTGAAGTGTGAATAGATGCCTTAACACTAACATGAGGAGTGTGGATGATTACTATTGGGTGACTGAAAGCAGGAAGTTGGTATGGAACGCTTATTGTAAAGGCCGCCGCCCACTAGCAGTGGCATTCGGCGGTGCATCAAGGAATGCAACCTTCGAAAAGTAAAGACAAATTACGGAGGAACTCAGAAACCTGCAGATATTTAATGCATGTTTATGGCTTGACGCCCATGAAATAGAACCATGTTCTAAACCTTGGTGTCGACGTGCGTCAGACGCTGGCAGTGGGCGTTACTCCATTAAAAATACCTAGTTCTAAAACTCAGGCGTCTCTTGACGCGCGGCGACGCCTTCAGTGGGCGTTGGACTTGAGTCAATACTCAATACCTCCAGTTTACTGAGTTCTAAAGTTGAGTCCAATTTAAAGCCTGCAATGATGGTGTGCAACTTTTGTCAATCAATTCCTATCGATTTATGACTTTCACCCACAATGGTGCTAAGCGATGAATAAAGGTCTGATAGTCGGTACAATATGAACACTGGGCAAACTCCTCCAGAGCACCCACAAAACCCTTGACCACAGGTTGTTTGGGAACACCTTGTCAGTGGGCACGCCTGACAATTGTGGAATAACACATTTGTGATGATCGGTACATAAAATGACACTGGTGTTCATTGCATCACTAGCGAGTAGAAAACATTTATACAATGCCTACATCCCTCTCAGCTCCTGCCTCAAAAGCTTTGTGAAATTCCCCATAGGTAATTAATAAGATGAATGAGCCCTTGCTGTATATTCTCAAATGTATTGGTTTAAAACAAGAATGGAGGGAACCTTTTGAAGAGGCTCAAAAAGAAAAGAAAAAATGTCATCGCTGCATTTTATGTGTTTATGCGTTTCCACTGAACTCCCACTAACACCTAACCGGAACCGTGTTCGCATTATTGTGTTCGCATTATCGTTTTCACAGCTACCCTGCTGGCTGTCCAATCAGGGTGGATAAGTCAGATGTCGTTAAAGTCAAGCGTGTTGGCGGGTACCGAGCTAAACTAATCTCAACTTCATGTGACGCGATTGAGGCGACTACCAATGGGAGCTAAGGATATTGTTGATTGACAAATTGACTGAAACATTTCGAGTGGGAAAGATACAAGAACGTAACCTAGGCAACCAGAGCCTGGAATGTAAACAAGCAACCAACTTTCAGCGACAAGGCGATGGGTGGATCACGTGTAGTGTGTCCGGGGCTTAACATCCCAGTTCATGGTGTACTGTAGGTCCAGAGAACTTTAGTTGGTCCACCCTCTAGAGCTGCTAACAGACAGGGAAGATTTAAAGGTGAAATCATTAGTCATCAGTCATTCTGGAGAAAGCTTGTTTGACGGGATGCGAACCCCGCTCCCACGGATTTACCAGCTGGCCACTGATACATTTGTTGATAACTGAACTCGAAAACAAAAACACCTCCATTCAGTGCCATAGGGGGCTCCCTCAGACGCTCTGCCCCACACATTGGACATGCACTGTGAAGGCTAGGATATTGTTGTTCCTATTTCCAGAGCCAGGGCTGTGTAGAAGTGCCAGATTTTTTCAGCATGCACACGTGATAAGCTGGGGAACCGCGGGGAGATATTTGGTGAATTTGACAAAAAGCGTTAGCTTACAATCTCTGACAACATCTTTAATCTTTAGTCAGTCTCATGGCAATACAAAGAAAATGTCTTCAGGCAGGTATTTGAGCCCTACCACACACAGACACACACACTGGCTAATATACACATGCGTTATGTGAATATTTTGTTGTGTTGTCAGTTCTGTCTGTTCAGTGCACAGGGGCGTCGCTAACGGGGGGAAAACCATGAATGATTCATGGGGCCTGACACTGGTAGGGGCCCCTAAATGTTTAAAAAATATGTTAAAATGTTACACAAAATGTTGAATGACAACGTGATGAAAATAACGTTTAACAATAATCATATAAGACAGGCATTTCAACTTATTGTGTGTTACCTCCACCCCACTTAAATTGAATGCAAATGCTCCAGGAACACGAAACACTTGTTGCGCAGCCTAGTAGGCGATGAGAGTGACACCGATTGCTTCTGCATTTAGCCAAAGCATCCACTATATCCCTTTAAAAAAAGATATTTGGGTTTTAGAGAAAAAAGAAAACCAGTAGGACTTTTTTTTCTTCTTGAGGACCCAAAATTATGGCAACACCCTGCTCCTCCAGGAACCAGGCAATGTGCAACATCAAAATTCTGCATGTGTAAGCCTGTGAGGACGTCTCAATAACTCCACAAACACAAGACTGTCAATAGAGGCCTCCGTTATATCTGCGGTAAACAGCGTTCACATACAGCGTTCAGTTTACACGTCCGGCGCTGGAAAATATGTGGCGTTTTTTTTCTCTCTTGACGCCAGTAAAGCCCATTAGCTGTTTGTGGGTGCTCTCCAGGTGGCGTGCTGGCTAGGTAATGAGCGCGGCACTAATTGATTGCGAGTGGGTATAATTAGTGGTGAGTTGTCATTGATTAATCACCGCCCGGTGCTCCGGAGAGGCGCAGGGACCCCGTGTTATTTTCAGCACGTCGGACACGCGTGTGTCCGCTCCAACGGACCGGTGACTGAGGTACCTACAAGGTGTAGTCGGTAATTCTGGAGAAAGCATTTATAGTAGAAGCACCATAGGGTGCTCCATCAGAAGCTCCGCCCCCCCTCCCCAAATTGGACACGTATTTCCATGCTGCATGAGATAGTGTTGCGGTCTGCACCGCTTTGTTTGTTTCTATATAATATCAATGTTTTTGCCTACAGTACCACGGGGCTGCAGTGGCGCAGTGGATAGAGCGGGAACACGGGTGATTGAAAAGTCCCTAGTTCGAACCCTGTTAACCCCATGTGTGACCGCAGCCTTAGCCGGGTTCGAACCAGTGACTTTTGGATCACCTGTCACCCTGCTCTAGCCACTGTGCCTCTGCCACCCTATTGGTTGTGAGTGTGTGGGGGGCGGGGGGTCCTGTGGGTGTGCGTGTTGCACTTCTGCTAGAACAAATGGTTTAATTACTTCTTAAAAAATATATATATAATCTCTGTCATTGGGGCCTACAGGCTTGTCTATTGTCATTTGTGATTAGTGCTACTTTGTACAATTACCCCACTGTAATCTTCCAATTAAATGATGTAATAAGTTTCTCGGTAATATCGGGCCAAACTTTTTTCCTAAGTAACTCATCTGTGTTCTGATGGCCGTGAAATCACTTTGAGTTAATAGGATAATTCCACCACTAATCAGCAAGTTTTTTCTTCAAACGAGGCCCGTTACTTCCCTCCGTGTAGGACAGATTACTGCCAGATAGGTTTCTGATCACTAATGGTACACACTGCGTCAAGGGATCGTGTGTGTGTGTGTGTGTGTGTGCGTCCTTGTCTCCAACCGGTGATTGATAGTCAAGCTGTGTGCAGGACCCTGGACGAGATCTAGGTTGATAGGGTCATGGTAACAGGCAGCAGTCAGGAATAAACGTGACCTTGTTAGGTAAGGGCATGGGCACCTGATAGGCGCGTGGGTGCGTGTGTGCACGTGTGTGTGTGTGTGCGGATTCTTGGCAGCGGGACATAAAATCCCTCATCTCGCCCGGAGAGAGCGGAGGAGTGCCAGGTTGATGTATCGCGTCTCTTGCCCCTTCAAAAGCCTTGTTCTCTCTCTCTCTCTCTCTCTCTCTCTCTCCCTCTCCACTAGGGGGGCAGACGTCTTGTTGCTAGTGTGGATGAATGCATGTGGATAGGCCCCGCCCCCCCATACAAACAAACATGTATTTATCCTAAAGGTCACCGTGAGAAAATACACTGTCGTCCTTTGATGATATATTATCGGCCAGTAAATAAATAGAAACATGTCTCGTATCTCAATATGTTCAGTCAACCCCCACGATCGCTGGCTCACTTTGCGGGGAGGTGTGCGCCTCCTTTTTATTACATAATAAAGATGTGGTGCCGCATATCTGCATGCTGATGGATGCAAATGCTCTTATGAATAGGCAGCAGGCTGGATCCTAACTAGCACTGCAAATTGATACTGATTGATTCATATGAAAAGGACATTAAAAAACAATGCTGAAGTGTGACCACCTGTTTAACTGGTGCCAATCAGAACCTAATAGATCCTCTGAGTGCCTTACTTTGAATTTCCTTTAGATGTTCTACACAGAGCAATGTATAGAGAGCCGCGCCCATCTCCGTTCACTCTAATGGACTGTTTTTCCACAGCAACGGAGCTTCAAAATAGTTCCTGGAAGTTAGCCTAAAGTACTCAATACATTCTATTTCAAATGTAAACCGGTGCATTTATTAACCACTAACTACCAACAAATGAAGATATATATCTGTGTGTGTGTATGTATATATATATATTGCCCACCAAGCATTCCCTGGAACTATTTTGCCGCAGGTTTTGCCTCTCCATGAACCATGTGACCGTTGAACATTTCGAACTTCCGTTGGCGTAACTCTGTTCTTTTCATAGCTCTGGGTCTACTATACTAACCTAGTAGGTGATAGAACTGTCTGCTGCCTTCGCTCGTGAACTCTTGAAACAGCCAGTTGTCCTCCTATGTTGACCCTTGAGCATGCTGAGTTGACGGTGGTAACTTCAGTCACGTAAAAACTCCATCAAAACAAATGATTCAGATGCTGCTTTGCTTGTTTTTTGTGTTGTAGAATATGCCTGTTTTCCTTTCTTTCATTTATGTTGAAATCAAAATTCTTAAAAATGCAAATTTTGCTTTATTTTCTGTTAGTTTCTGTCGCCAAGCTCTAGATCCCTCAACACAGTGAGAATTGCCTTCCCCTCTAAGGCCCCTGTTTTAACCATGTAAGCGCACGGCCTAAAGCGCAAGGCGCAAATTGGATTCAGGGCGTGTCCAATTTCACGTTTGCTATTTTAACGGCAGATAAACGGTTAGTGAGCCAGGTGCATGGTTCAAAAGGGTTGGCTATAGTCTCTTCATTATTCATGGGTGTGTTTTGGGTGTAACATACGATAAAACAATCTGTTCCAAATGTTCAAAATCCAAGCGCGCGTGCATAATAGGCGGATTGATATTATACCGGCGGGTTTGTGAAAGTGCTGGAGCAGACCGTATAGGCAATAGCGAGATACTCAAAATATGTTTGTGTAGGTTACACACTAATGATATTTCACATTGTACTATATACATTTTTAATCTTGCACGTCCCTGCATGTGTAACAAGCAGAGCGTATACACACGTTGTCCACCTGCCATAGGTGATACTATCTTGATAACGCGGACGCGTTGACTTGATTGACCAGGTTTTTGCTGGTCAATCGCGCAATCACTTTGTGCTGCCTAAAGATAGCAATGCTCTAGACCACACCATGTTTACACCAACACACCCACCAACGCTCAAATGGCCCCAAGCGCCCCAAGTGCATTTGCTATTTATACAACGCGGGCGCTGGACGGGAAAATGACATCTGACATCGGTCTGAAACTATCAAAGAGGCTTGCGTTCCTGCTTTGCGCCGCATTGCATCGGGTGTAAGATAGGACCCTAGCTCGCTCTCTATTCTGTTCTAATATCTATCAGATCTCAGACCAACGTTGTTTTGTGTGTTGATCCCTTTAATATTTAAGTGGCAGTTTACTCTGGATTCTAACTGATGGAGTTGCACAGTTGACGAAAGCACATGCCATAAAAATAGCTATTTACTTTCTATTAGAAGAGAATAATTGTATTATAATTAACCGACAACGAATAGCAGCCGTCAGTGTTGACACAGGGTGGGTGGATAATAACTGATACTGTATGGAGCTGAATAATTATTTGTGTAATAAATGTAGTTATTAAATAGCTGTTTGTTTTAATGTAAACAATAATAGAGTTTTTGTTGGAAATAGATATTAGCCACTTATGAGTCAGGCATATGGGAAAATTAATTAGTAGTTTTAACATGGTTTAAATGAGTAGGGCTTTATCTGAAATAGTTAGGCAGTAGGCACCATAGAAATTGTCTCTCAAAAAACAGGATTGGATTACAAATCACATTGAAATCTGACAATGTTCAAAAACAGTTATTTACCGGTCACTGCAAAATCTGCAGAATCATCCTTGATGTTTTGATCCTTTTTTTTTTTTTTTGAGTAGGGTGACCCAGGGTGGTAACTAGTGAGATTAATTAGCCAAGCCAACAGTCCGTGCTAACATAAGCTTGATAGAGACATACTTCCTGTACAAGTCTGTTTCTTTTCTCTTGAACCAAAAAGGGTGGCTCTCTAAACAGCCAAAACTATGGAGTTTTTCTCGACAAAAGTGTTATTTTTTTAACAATGATTAACTTGATGTGAAATATGAGCTGTAAAGCCATAGCCACACCAACTTGGTTTGTGATGGCTTGGTTACCTTCTCTGCACATACATGTTGTATGTGGACTTTTTAAGCTGCCATCTTGGCCAGGTCGCTCTTGTAAAAGAGATTCCATTCTCAATTAGTCTTTAACCTGGTTAAATAAAGATGAGAAATTTTTTTTACAATATATGAGAATATGGTAGTTTTACCTTGAAGTTTGTTGCCGTTTCTCCACTCTCCTGCTGGGTGAGGGAGCTCTCCTTGGTACTGAAACCCTATATACTGTAGCAGTACACTGTGTTCTCGTGTGCATGGAACCTTTTCATTTGCTTTGAAGGATGTTTGTTCAGAAATAAACAGAATTAGCAGCTGTACCAAGGTGTGAGTGCAACGATGGGTATGAAAATAATACTAATTTATCGCCATGCTATCCGTGTGATGCTCATTAACGGGGTGCCCTAGTACAGTAGACCTGCTCTGTTATTGTTACTTTACTGTATATCTGCTACAAGCCGCCTTCACTTATGACTTCAATATTATTTGCTGTTTGGTAGATGCGTTTATCCAAAGTGTTATCCAAAGTATCCAGAGTGCACTACTTATGTATATAAGTAACCGTAATGGCACTGCGCTTATGAGAGCTGCAAGAATGGCATTTGAATTTTTGGGCATAAAATAAAAACATTCATGTCCAACACAACTTTGTACAAGTGATGTTGAACCTTAGTGAAACTTAGTGACTCTATACTCACTAAACTCAATTCAAGTCCGTGTGCTAATGTTTGAGATGAATTGCATTCACTGAATTAAATATACAGTAATTTTCTTTAAATGTTCTTTGGGTATGGTAATTATATTGTAACAATAACTTATATGTTTCACATGTGGTAACAAGAGCAAGACCAAGGAGTCTTGTTAGAAGCATGTTTTTGTCTGAAATCCAATGGTGTTTTTTTTTGGGGGAGGAAAAGAACATTTACTTAATTATATACTATATCAAATATTTAAACAAAACAGTAATATGTCTTAGGTAGGGCAACATTATCTCAATAAAGTTAAATGGATTTTGTAATAAAGTTAAGTATCAATTGAAGTTTCATTGTCACTTTAATTCAGTGTGTTGCTGAAATACATCTCACACTGGAATAAATGAAATACTGTTATAATTTAACAAGGTACCTTACAGTCACTTGCCACCATAAAGCCATTTTACTGTATTCATGTTCACATAACAAATAGGGATTTTGTTTGTGAAGGACTCATGTTTGTGGTTATTGCGTTGTATAGGGGGGTGAGTTTAACATTGGCGTATGGCTGTGCATGAAGTTATGTAATCTTCACTCTCCGACGCCTCAAGGACGCTCTCGTGACACATGCTAGAGCCACACTTGCTAAAGTGTTCGCTCTGTAATGTGTGGGAGAGGGGTCGAGTCTCGAGTGGGACGGACCACTGTCACACTAAACTACGGTATATTCTATGCACACATACACGACTGAGAAACCCTGCATGTGAAGCTACACGTGTTTGTGGTTTGAAGCGTGTTGTGGGATCATGAGTAATCTGTCACTTTGTAGTGACATGACAGCAGTGAGACAGGATACATTTAAACTGGGTAAGCCTGGATTGTTATCAAAAAGCATCTTTATTAAATACAATACAGGGGAGGACAATAGCCTCACGTATGATCCACCACGTCTCTAACTTGTTAAATTATTTGCAAAACAGTGAGAGGAGGGGGAGAGACATCACATGGAAAGCCAGTGACCTCCCCCTCCCCCCACACACGCACACACAACATATTAGTCTGTCTGCTAAAGGCAATAATCTACAGTATGATTAATAATTAAATCATGGCTCCTCTCAATATGGATTGTATTCTACTAGTCTGCTTTCCAACATGGGGGATTTAACGATACATGGGACTGATTTTCCCAACGTCACTGCTTAACAATTGATTGGTCAGTGTTAAATCAGTCAATTCAATGTATTAATGCTGTGGATTTTCTGCAGAACTGTTGAAATCAGTTCAGCCGTACCCACTTAAATCTGTGTGTAAATCTGGAGTTGACATTTTCTGAATGTGCTGTACCAAGAGTGACTAATGAGTTTATCAGCGGTGTGTGCTGCCAATCCAATTATGACTCTCGGATGGACATATAATCTGAATCAGTGAGGGCAGCTGCAATCTCAGAGTCTGGCTCTGTGCTGCTATAGTCTGCGTGATTGCTGTGTTAACTTTGAGGTCAACCACCATGTCACTTCTGGCACAGCAGTAAAATGGTGTTAATTAAAGTGACACTGCGCAATTTAGTTTCTGGATTCATCCTTGTGTTTGATGGGTCACTAAAATGTTCTGTTCTCTACTACTACGAGTTTCGTCCTAACCCTGCCCAGCTGTAGAGCTTGAGTTCTGAGGGTGCTGTACAGTATATAGTGCATGGTCTGGGGGCAGTCGTGCTGAGCCTATACGACTTTCCTTTTTACTTCATGTCTTTCCGATGTGCCCATGTAACGGCGATGTCACTGTAGTCGTCTCGGCAGTGTCCGCTCTGGGTCAGATGCGTGATGGGGGTGGGTGGGTGTGTGTGTACGGTAATGTACGGCTGTACCTGGCCGGCCCCCGAAGCTTAAGAGGTATTGCCCGTCCGGTGAGGGTCCTCTTCAGCATTAGGGGTGGCAATAAAATAAAGATGAGACCGGGCCCGTGATATTTACAGAGGGGCAATGTGATTACGTGAGGCCTGTTTGATCTGCTGTGAAGCACTCTGGCGTGATGAAAAGCACGCGGAAAGATATTAAACCATTGCCGTTTTTAGAAAGCCCGCCTGCTGCCGGTCTCACCTGCCTCCTGGAGAACTTTGGTGTCATGTAAATAAAGCGAGGAAAGGGAAGAAGGATGATTGCTTTAGAGGAGGAGAGCGTAGGAGTTCAAACTGTAGAGGATAGACCCGGCGGGGCTGCGGAATGTGTCGGGGAAGAGCTTGGAGGAAGTAAATGGGATCTGGGATCTTCTCAGTAATGAAGAATGAAAGGAGGCATAGGGAGGCTTGGCAGAATGAATGCTGAAAGGTTCTGCAGGTGACGGTGTTGCTGAGGATGCTCTGGCCCGGACAGTGCTGAGGTTTACTTGTCGTTTGAGGTCAGCGGTGGCCAGCTAGCAGATACTTTCTCCTATTTTCACACTTGACAAAGTGACAAATATCAAGGTCTTTTCTTTCTATTGTTAAGATAAAATATATAAGCACATGTTTTTATTTGATTATTGTTTAAATGCAAGAGAAGGCATTTAAACAACATAAACATATTTTCCTATCAGATGACAACTGATCACGGAGAGGCTTGAAAACAGCAACATCAGATGTTGCTGTGGCTACCAAAATTAACACGTCTTTTTACTTAACCAATGAGAAGTCTGTACTTCTCTTCTCGTAGTCTGTACGGCCTTTGTTTTGAAATGTGTAACGCATTGAGGCGGCATTTAACTTGTGGTAAACCTTTCGACTTTGTTGCCATCTTATTTGTCTCAATATTATGACCTAGTGTTGATAGGTAGATTAATTAATTATTGGTGCTGGAGCAAAATATTTAAATTCACATATAATGTGTCTAAAGCTGAGCTCTGTCTCTATAATATGTTTCTCAAATTTTAGGTGCAACATGTTTTAAAGTGTAACCTACATTTTTACACCTTAAATTAATTTTCTGCAATCTTGAGAACATACAGTATAATACAAATAATCAGACCGATCTGCTTGCGAATTCTTTGACAAAGGTCAGCTGGATGGTTTACATAGGTACTTAGCTGTAACAATAGTCAAGCAGAGTAGCTTTCCTAAAGTATTGAGCATTTAATGATGATCTGAGATGCAGTACATCATAACAAGTAACTAAAAAAAATCCTAAAAGTTTTATTGTCTTGACATTAATGGCTGGCCGTTATTACAATGCCAAACCACTGCCCATTCGACAAAGTCTCATTCACATGGTAATATAATCTGGTGTTGAGTATAAAAACAATGACAAACAGGTCTGTTTTTATCAAAGTATAAAAAATTCCACAAAAATAACCTGACCCTATTATTCAGATTGGAATCGGGTTAAAAGCCCAACCCGAAAGAAATGTCTCCCTTAACACCCCAATTGAAAGAGAAAGGCCCAACCTGATTGTAATTTAATTCCGAAGCAGAGGGGCAGTATAACCCAATTGAAAGATTAATTCTACCATGTAAATGGTTAAACCAGCTTTGGTTGCGTTCTTCTGCACTTTCCCCATCTTAGGTTTTGTGTAATGCCGGTAGACTATTCTGCACAGCCAATGTAAAAAGCAAAAAAATAAGTCATTGGGATGTGTACGGTGGCTTCACCTGGAGCCGTACATCTCTCAACCATTTACACAATAGCCTCACTCTCAAACGTAAGTCTACAGTATCTCATTACATTACCGAGCTAGATAATCACGTGTGCATATTTATCTCTTCTGATAAGTTGAGACAGCACATGTAAACACCAGACCCCCAATTAGGTGACATCCAATGTAAACAGGTAAACCGAAATCTTCTATTGGACAGATTCCATTCGGAAAAGACATAAAAAGTGTCCATGTTACCTAAGCTACTGTCCTCATCTTGTTAACGTCTGCACTTAGATCTACTTACCATAGGTGAGGCCACCACAGCACATTGTATTGGATAGTTCAAGACTTTGTCACAGTTCTTTTCCCCTGCGGCCTTTTCAAATTTGTAACCGTAAATGAGAAAGTGAGGGGTCAGTGAGAAGTATCCTGTTAATAGTTTTAGAGGTCTGAGCACCGGGCCAGTTCCTGGGGCTTGAAGGTCACAGTGCCTTGCCAGACTAAGAGCTACGCGGTCACATTTTTGTTGGGGTTTTCTTTTCTTTTCTTTTTTCTCAGCTAATGGAATTAGCAGACCATCTGTTTTCTTGCAGTGTGCCAGCCCGGAACCCCTGCTAATGATGTTATAATATCCCGTTCAGCGGCAGACGTCTTTTTAATACTTCCCTAGCCAACACTCTTGGGGGCGGGCTCTAATAAAAGCAGGTGGCAGGAGACGGTGGGAGACACAAAGAAACCCTCATAGTTGAAAGAAAAATACTGTGTAGCCGAACGTCCATATACCTTACCTTAATACACCCCGAGCTGGGAAATATGTTTAGCCACTCTGCCACGTTGCCAGGCGACCGCAGATTAGAGTAGTGTGTGTATGCCTGCGATGGATGACAGATGGAGAGAGAGAGAGACAGAGAGAGATAGAGACAGCAGATCCGAGAGGCCAGACTTGCTGTCTGTCTGCATCTGTCCGTTCTGTGAGTGGGTGGGTGTCGCACCACGGCTTCACAATGTCATACTTAAGCATGACAACGCTGCTTAATACTGGCTCAGTCCAGCCTGCTAAAAATCCCCACTGTTTATGTTACTGTACCTCGCAGTAAGAGAACTATGTCTGCCGTTAACATATTAATTTCAGAGAGGATGTGTGGGCTTCTGGTAAATACAAATTTGGTTGCTCGTTCATGCGCTCATGTAATAGGAAGGCGTGACATTGTGTACTGTAGTTGTTGTTTCCTTAGCGTGCCCTTGTGCTTGCAAACTGACCTTGTTCCAGACAAAGTGAGACACGGACCCAACAGAGCGCGCTCAATGAGCCTCATTAAATTAGAGTACTGTCAGGAAGGGAGTTGAAATAATGCTGCTCTATGCCCATTGTCGGTGCCTGTTTGTCATCTGAATGACACCCGTGTCATATTAATCCTTCATTGCAGCACTCTTTCCTAGCAATAGTAGCTAATACCGTCGCCGATGTCATTACTGGTCACGTTTTCACACTGTTTAACGCATTAGATCATTAGATAATGCACACGAAGTCCTTTTTCCAGCTAGTATTCTTTTTTTTATGTTGTGTTTTGCTGCTGCAGTTAATTACCACAATTTCTACGATTCAAGAACATTGCACAGAAGTTGAGTAGTGTTTAGGAAATACCATTTACAGGGGTCAGGGAAACGGGGGGTAAAAAAAAAAACTAAACAAGCTAGAACTCCCACAAATATATATCAAGAATTAATAAGAAAGAAGGCTAACAAACCCTATGGTTTCCTCAAGAGTCAGCACGGCAGCCAATAAATCACAGCTAGTTGTGGATTATGGGCCTTGTTAGTGAGGTTGGAGGCTACCTTTGACATATCGCTGTTTTATTTTTCTGCAGTGTAATGATCACTGTTATATTTTTACGGAACAATGTGTGGACGCTTTTTTTTTCCGACAATGCAGTTTTAATTAACAATTAAACTGTGTGTGTCTAACTGCTTATTTATAATTATAGACCCCACAGCTTTAGTTTACTTTAAGTTTTCATAGATCTCATTAAAAACTGTGATATGATAGAAATGTGTTTTTTACAGTTTTTACAGTAGAAGTTACTGTACAGGGCAGCAGTGGGTAGAGCGAGGCGACGGGTGATACAAAAGTTGTTGGTTTGAACCCTGCTAACGTCTCACCAAGTGTGGAGTGTGAAGTTAGGTGTCCCTGAGCGAGACACCCAACACTAACTGAAAAATAACTAACTTACTGACAAATACAAATTACAAAATTGTATGTTGTATTTCAAATACGTATTTCAAATACGTGTATCATAAATACTGCCCATTCTTGTTGGAATGTTTACACAAATCGTTCAATCTTTCAAAGTTCAAAGCAAACATGTTCACCACGAACGCTCGGCAATTCTGAACGCACCTCTAGCTCTGGCTGACATTCCATGCTGAGCCACTAGGGGCACATGTGGCCCCGTAGAGATTGACTTCTCTCGGCACTTATCTCAAATGTTACCTCAGGAATGCCCTTGTTAAAGGCAGCCATTAGGGAATTGTACAGGCGACTATTTATCTTCTCACCATCACACTTTCTAAAATTGAGCAAATTGCCAGCTGATTAACATGTCAGTGAACTGGCCACTTTGTACTGCACAGACTTTGCTAAGATAAAGCGAAAAGAAAAAAAGAAGAGACAAATGAATATCCCTTTGGAACTGAAGGCGGATACAGCAAATTACTATGCCATAGCTGTATCTCTCCATCTGACCAGTTGTGTTGATTGGGCTCGCTCTCTCCCTGGAGAGAAAGCTTCCACTGACAGAATCCAAGGCTTTAGTCTACCATCAGTAGCCTGGCTGTAATTTGTGATTACAGCAGTAAGGATTGGGAATGGGAGTGGGGGGGGTGGTGGCAGGGATTATATTTCAATCCAATACACAAATCTGATTTCCACATTTGCATATTAATGAGAGAAATTGTTTCTGGCAGGTGGCAAATGGCAGAAAGAATTTGGTTAAAAAGGTGGACTTTTTTTAAATATATTTACCGCTCCTGTGTCTCGCTAGTTGAGGTCAGTGACTGCTTTTGAATATATCTACATATATTTACATTTAAGTATTGCGATGCACTTTTACAGATTCCTGGGGGTTGTTTCTTTTTATCCCCCCCTACTCCCCTAATCACCTACTAATGTTAAATTGTACACTGTCCATTGTCCACACTCTTCAAACATTTCTTTTGTAGCTTAATGGAATGGGCTACGTAGACGTAGGCCTACATCACACGCCACAACTACCTACATTCTGATAGGCTGTTGTGTCATGCTTCCCATGTGGGTCACTTGTAAATTGGATCAGTCAGTATCCAGAGCCTGTCATTGGCTCATGACAGACCCCTTGTCTTCATAGTTCCTGGGGCTTAATGCCACCTTTACGGGCTATCGGATATATCATATTTATGACTTCCGAGCACATGAACGATTAAACAAAGTCGTAATTACTTGTGGGAAACTCAGATTTTTCTATGATACCCAAGTTGCCGAGTTATGTTGGATGGTACTACAAACATGGAGGAATACAAGGCATGCATGGACGCTAGTGTGTTAGGACTACATTAAAATGTGTACTATGATGCTTCAACAAGCTATATCATTAAAATAGGTTAGATTTAAGTGAACACGGTTTCTGAACGTAATTTGCCCCAGGGGCACTGGCTAACAGTCCCCTAACGTTGTGTCTATTTTCAGAAAACATCAGCCATAACAATTAGGGGTGTAACGGTTTGTGTATTCGTATTGAACCGTTCGGTACAGACGTTGCGGTTCGGTCCATGCACCATACC
>JAODUK010019506.1:0-26051 GCA_027564635.1 Typhlichthys eigenmanni
GAGAGAGAGAGAGAGAGAGAGAGAGAGAGAGAGAGAGAGAGAGAGAGAGAGAGAGAGAGAGAGAGAGAGGGGGGAAGGCGGTGGTTAGGGAAAAGAGCGGAAGAGAAAATTAAAGTGAAACTGCAACCTAAGGCCCTGATCACACTGAGACGCGTCGCTAAAGGCTCGGCCGCTTCAAAAGTGCGTTGATAAACCCCCGATCCCACAGAGAACGGCTGCCTGGGCCAACTGTCACATTGACGAACAGCACGACTCTGCGCCTTGTGCTGAAAAGTTGAGGATATTGTAACTTTTATGCGTGTATAAAAAAGAGTGTACTGGTTTCCAACAGTACACTCCGTCTGCTCATACGTCATCAAATTCAAATGTTAACGTTAATGTTAATGGAGGTACCCCTCTCAGCCCCTCCCCTCCCCTCACTCATCTCCTTGATGCATTTTTCAAAGTTGTGTAGTGGGTGGAGTGAGGCTCAGAGCTCGGGTGCAGTTACACTTTGATTGCATTGAACTGTACTGTATACCGCCCACACTTTCCCTTTGGTTTTGACAACAACTCTCCGGCGGTCTCACGCAGCTAAATGCGAGGGCACACCTTGGTCTGGTAGGCCTGGACCTCCTCCCTGCTGAACATCTTCCACCGAAGAGCCTGCATGTCCTCCACTCTGTATTGGCTGGTCTCCCTGTGCGAGCGCATGATACTGGCACACAGCTCATCTGCAAAGCAAGCAAACATAACACACACTACAATAAAGTATATACCTTCACACCGTGAACTGGTGTTTACACTACTGTAAAGTGCAGGTATCAAATCCTAAGCACGCATCTTAAAGGCAGGGTCAGTCATTCTTGCTAACTTTGAGCTCAAATCAAAACTATCGCTCCGCGGCCCTCCGCATCAGCGCCTCACACACAGAAATGCATTGTGAAGCAAAGTGTAGTGCTAGGGCTTTGTCGATTCGAGCGGTGTTCGCCACTTTGTTAATCTCCCTATTTACGGAGCCAGGGCTGTGTAGAAGTATACGATTATTTCAATGCGCAGAGAGAACGGTAAGATAGCGAAATGCGAGGAGATATTTGTTGGATCTGACAAAAAGTGTTGTGGCTTACATTTAGCTTGCAATAGTTGACTATACCTTTAATACTAACCACATATACACAGAACCCCACAGAACCTAGTAGGGCAGTCTCCCACCCTGCCAGCCTAAATGATGCAGGTTGTTTATGGTGGTTTGCCCACCACTAAAGTTTTCCCTGGGATGCCGAACAACAACTATACTGTATAAAGAGGAGCATTACACCACAATTGGGGGCTTTACCGATGTTACGTAGGGAGTGGGGATAGGGGATAAACGAATCCTCCAGAGGGTCATAGGGTCGAATCAGATCAGGAGAAGGCTGTCTGGAGTCAAATCCTGAAAGAGAGATAGAGATTAGAATAATAATTGTTATTCTAGGACAGAGTATAGAATAATAAAAGGGGGGAAATGACAGGATAAATAAAAAAGCCACCATGACAGACCGCCAATACCACCCCCCCCCCCCCCCCACACACACACACACACACACACACACACCTCTTCCGTCAGTGTTGTTCCCTCTCCCCTGGCTTCTAGGCACAGCAGAGCCGCGGTAGATGATGCCCGATGCCAGCGACTCCCCCGGGGCGCATGCCAGGTAGGAGTGCATGCTAGCGGGGAAGGGGAGCAGGTCCGACTCCCCGCTGAAGGCGTAGGCCAAAGCCTGGGGCTGGAGGAGCTGCGGGGGGCGGTCCTGATGGCCCACCTTCCCCGGGTACGACAGGGAGGGTGCGAGCTCCCCTTGCAGGAGCAGCTGCTGCTGCTGCTGTTGTTGTTGTTGTTGTTGTTGTTGTTGTTGTTGTTGTTGTTGTTGTTGTTGTTGTTGTTGTTGCTGCTGCTGCTGCTGCTGCCGGTGCCGCTCCACCTCGGCAAAGAGGGAGTCCCGCTGACGCTTGGACATCCGGCCAAACTTGACCGCTGAGGACAGACGCCATCGAATTCAACATCATCACCGTCTCTTTATATTGATAATGTATACTGTGATAATATTAGACAGAGCCAGCCACGGACAGTACATGCATGTTATCGTTATGTTTTTATGGTCTTCTTGTCACATTATGTTGCACCGTGGTCGGTGAAAAGCGACATCTTGTTCCGATGTAAGCAAGGAATTATATATGTGCGACAATAAAGCTGATCTTATGTGAAAGCGTACATCGGTGCGTGCTGTAAAGGTCTGTCAAAGCCATCGGCTGTGTTCTCACCATCGCGGCTCATCCCCTGCGCCAGGCATTTCTGCAGGCGGCAGTGTTGGCAGCGGTTACGACTGGTCCGGTCGATCTGGCAGTTGCTCTGCCTGGAGCACGAATAAGACACAGTGGGCTGCTGGCTCCGCCGGAAAAACCCCTGAAATGCAGGTGAGGAATGGGTGTTTGTACAGCGTGTGTGTGTGTGTGTGTGTGTGTGTGTGCGTGCTTACCTTGCAGCCCTCACATGTGATGACTCCATAATGCACTCCAGAAGACTTGTCACCACAGATCTTACAAGGGATCACTTCAATCTGAGCTGAAGAAACACAGGGATGCAAACCCACAAATGAATGCAATTCACATTCACACACATAAGCAAGACAGCCATATTAACAAAATATTACAAGAGCAATGTGAGGGTTTACTTTTAAGCAATATAATAGAACACTGGCAATATCTCTAGAACAATATCATTAGAGACAGTGACTCATGCAAATGAGTTACAACTGTGAGAAAATGCTATTTTGCTTAGTAATATTTGCTGTAATTCCCCTTAAGCTTTGAACAAAAGATCTTAACCTTACAACAATGAGCCAAAAGGTATTTTCCTTTCATATATGTCTTGCCTTAATACTAAAGATCAAAGACTGAATACAGAAAGGATTGTGACTACCAAGGATGTGGAATATTTGCAAATGGAGAGAGGACGACAATGTGAAGGTGTCAACCTCAGCCTCTTTCAAGTGGTTAACTGGCTTCTCTTTCATTATGACTGCTCCCTTTTTCATGTTTTGTCTTTATTTTCACATTCCTCTCTCTATCTCGCTCATAAACGACAGAGATGCCAGTAATACTCTCTTATATTCTTCACTGCCAGTAATGGCCATCCCCCTTTTCGCCAACCCCCAAAGACTGTTCTCTCTATTCAGCTTATGTCCCTCTGCTTGGCTCTCCAAGTGGTTTGACCCTCGTCAGTGGCGTTTTCTCCCAGAGCCCAAGGGATGCCAAGCTGCCCTGTTTTTTCATTCTGTAGTTGCATTTTTATCATAACAATTTGTTTAAGTTTTGGTATTTATGTGCTGTTTCTTCAGAGGAACAGCACATTAGTGTGATCTCTCTTCTTAGTTTCTCATATCCTACAATGAGTGAAACAGTACTAGGGTTCACCATTTGGTACTGCGAGCATTTGTATTAGAATGAATTTCACAGCTTACATAAACGTACAAACATTCTTATGCACTGCAGAAGCAACAATATAATGCCTCAAAACACATTTAGAACATGGAGCGGGTGATTATTATGGTTGATATTTATTGGATAAGACTCTCTCAAATGTGTATTCTTGTATAGTAATGTATTATATGCTATTGTTTATCATTATTTTATTATATGGGGACTCTTGGAGACTCCTGGACCATAACATTGGGCACAGTGTAATGGATGGCTGGATCATGTGCACTATTTTAAGCAAAGCATATCAACTTCCAAACTGCTGTAAAACCGACAAAAATCTCAGACTACCGTCTAAATAGTTTCATTCTGACGTAGACACATGAGGAAACAGATATATGATGGCGTCAAGAAGATGATTGGCATGCAATTAATCATTTCCCGAATGACAGTGAACCAAGCTCGTTTGGGCTGCTAAGGCATCTCCCACACATTTAATCAGAAAGAATATGTGGTTCCTTCATGGGAATGCCTGGTCTCAGAAATGAGAGAAACACTATAGGAAATCATTCTATAAAGGGATGTTTTAATGCTTAGGTTGAGGAATGATCACTGGTTCTGTTTGAAATGCTTGTTTAATAATAATGTGTTTTCGGGCCTACAGCACTAGTTGAATTCACAAGCGACCTTTAGTTGAATTCACAACCTTCAAATCTTAGGATGGACACAAGCACGTGTTCCGATTGTTAGTCAACATAAAACTCTACTGTACATTTACTGCTATTTTGGCCAGGTCTCTCTTGAAAAATAGTCGTGTTTATTTACTCAATGTGATCACCTGGTACAAAAAAAAAAGAAAAAAAAAATCACACTGAAATGGAATAGCGATAAGCTTACAGAAGAGGTTTATCAAACAGTCTTTTAGACATCTTTCTTTGACCAACCCTTCTCTAAACTAGCACTCGATCCCCTTCACTAAGCCACCATGCTTGCACACACCCACACAGTGTGTGTGATTGTTTTCTATTTTCTATATTCCTGCATAATGCATAACTGTGTCAAAGTTTTCACTGTGTTTGTGTGTCAGTGTGTGCCCTCTTTTTCTGCGTCACAGTGATCCTGTGTAGGCTCCAAAGGAGGGCAGTCGGTTTGTGGTCAATTACTTGAAAGTCATTTTAAATACAAACAATATTAATGATATATAAAAAGTATCATTATTCCCTGCCGATGCAATTGAGGTTGGCATAGGGTAAGGTAATATTAAAGCGATAGTTTGATAATGCCAGAAGTGATAGACATACTGTATGTCTTTCAGGATTTTGAGGATGATATAGGTAATTGAGCTTTGACTGTAGAATGTTTAGGCACAACATGGGTTTATCTTCACTGTTAATAAGTTGCTGAGAGACTATTGCTGTCAACAGCGGGAAAACAGGCAGAGAGAGAATCATCGGTGGTCTCTGTTTTTTGCTGTTTCAGTTCTGTTTCTCAACCACAAACAACAGGAAACCCACTCTGACCCACAACCTTTCGCTAATCACACACACACGCCATGAAATCACATATACTACCTGCTGCTAATTCAACAAAATACCTCGCCTTCAATCATACCACCCACAACTGAATTGCATGCATGGTCTAAAATGATATCATTCATAACAAATGAAGACTTTTCAACCCCAATCTCAATCCCATAATCACTTTTATAAAGCTCAAGAGCATACAAACACACTGAGTTAACATGTCAGTGTGTTTAATTATGGAAAATACCAATTTTCCCAGATACAATATAAGAACATTGAAGTCCTCTGAAGGTTTAGTGACAACAGCAGCTGTGGGTATGTATGGAAACACTAGGTATCATACAAGTCTCTAATCTTTCTGCCCACACTGTTCTCTAGTGAGATTTGTACAGTTTTCTGGCTGATGTGGAAATATGTTTAAGTGTGTTTATTTGTCTTCATCTATACTTATATCCTAACTTTATTCAGCCAGTGATGGACGAAAAGTGTACGGAAAATGTTTAGACTTACAGTGAGACAGAGAGATTAATTGCACTGTCAAATACATATAAGTGTCACATATAAGTCTATAGGTGCTGGAAAATCTTTGAATTGCTAGATTGACACACAAATATGATAGAATGATATCCTATTGTAAAATTATAGTTGTGTGGTCAGTTGTATTGTCTGAAGGGACCGATACGGAATGAACAGGGCAATTTACTGGACAATTAAAACATTTAATGCACTAATTGAATCGTAAGAGTAATCAATGATAAAACATATATTTGGCCTAATGCGTTTCATAAATAGATGTAATATGAAAGAAGCAAATAAAAAATGTATTATGCTTGTGGCATGAGGAGTGGGGGGGTGTAAATAATGAAGATATCAATATTAAAGTGATAATGAAACCCAGTCTACAATATCCTTTACAATAGACTATCACTTAATCACTACCAACCAGCTATGCTTTTTGTTCCATTTCCACTCTTAGAGTGCATTAAAAAAATAGTCTGGGTGTATGAGTATCTGTGTGTGTGTGCGTTTGAGTGTGCGTGTGTGTGGGAAGGAGGGGGTGCAATCTTGGTGTTGTCTTAAAACATTCTGTCAGCAGTCTGTACTTTGCACTGTAAACGAACATATAAACCTCAACTTTCCTCTGACGGAAGCTTGCCTAAAGCACACACACAAAATAATGCAAACACATGCACAAACACACAAAGAGGCCGCTGTATGTGCAAACACAGACACACAAACATACACACATTTCTCTACATAGTACACGTGTGCCAAATCCACACACACACAGATTGCTGACCAATGTTTTCTCTTTCTTTCTATAACTGACATGTGGGACTAAATACAAACTGTAATCATATTATTTGCAAAAGAATAGGTGCAATTAGAAATAATAAACAATTATTAGAACTATTACTAGTGCTTGTCTGTACTCATAGTCCTTGTTCATTGTTCAATTTGGCTACAACCTACACAACTACGGCATGGCCAACAGGACAAAATGTATAGCAACGTACTGCATGTCCAGCAGAGGAGACTTTGTTATAAGTGATCGTCCATTTCTAATGTGTAATCACAGCCCAGTAGAGTTACATGATGAGCATGTAGCAGCATGTAAATCCACTGGCTTGATGTAAAAAAATTGGCATATATGATTTTTTGTAAATGAACCATTTAAAATGTGTTGAATTTGAATTGAATTGAATTTCCTCTAAAAAAATTTAAAAAAAACACTCCACTGAGGTTATATTCATTATCTATGTATGTGATAGAATGGTTTGGCCCACATTAATTTCATTAGTGATTTTATGAACTGCAGCTGTTTTATGCCAGTGCCCATATATCATAAATGTGTCTGCTAATGTACTTTCTAATATGCTTTAAGTTAATTTTCTCACAAAAAATGTGTTAATGGTTTACATTTTTATTTCAATATTTATTATATTCACTATGTCTATCATCACTTTTTTTATTATCCTTGCACTTTTGTATAGCACTTGCATTAGAGGAGACAGTATGTACAAATGAAATGCACATTATTTAAACATAACGGCAGATATTAAATCATGAATAAATTATACCGATCAAACCTTCATTTACCATTTATACCTTCAAAGTCTAAACATTGGACCGTTTAAACATATACAATATCTAGTGTTACAAATACACTACACTAACAAAATTATTATTAAATAAAAATATGTCAAATTGCTGCAAGGAATAACACATTTCAAGTGCACAGGATAATACTGTCAATTTAATGCGATATATTAAATTGCATTAGGTGGATGTTCAGTATTATTATAGTAACATCAAAGGATCTATCATTTAATAAAGATAGGAATAGTTGAGTAACTGTAAAACTTCTAACCACACAGTTAAATACAGTTTTTTTCTATTTTACTGTAGAGTATATCAGAATGAGTTCGGGGGCAGAGGTATTGAAACTGACAAAAGTTCTAAATCAAAAAGCTCTTTTATATACCATTTCTGTGGGCATATGCTTTGATGTGAGGACACTTTGGGAGTTCAACATTTATGATTACATGGGGAGCAGGAAACCCTTTTGGTGAGAAAATGCATGCTGAGCTAGAGAAGGATCCCCCGAATACAGCACTCCTCAAACGGGGGTCAGGACCCACCCATCAGAGGGCTCAAAATATGCTTATAGGGGAATTGTAAAATTATCTGAACATTTTATGAAATACACTTTTTGTTGTTAAGTGTCACAAACATAGTGTAAACGTTGGCTGAGACAGGCCTATAGCCACAGTATAGCCACACAGCCGATGGTGGCTGAATCCAGTTTTTCGCAGCCACATTCTACATGTGTTAATTTACTCTGTAGGCTAATATTCACACATTGCACACACAGCTGCAGAGGGAAATATGCAGGTTTGCACCAATTGGAGAGATATGTAGCAGGTGCATGTTCTCTAAATGTATTTGTGTGTGCGTGTGTGTGTGCGTGTGTGTGTGTGTGTGTGTGCGCGAACGCATGTGTGCATGTGTGTGCGTGCGTGTGTAATAGAAAACTAGTGTGCAGACAATAACTGTGCTCGATATGCCCTATTAACTACATCTGATCATCATGTACATTAACCATGTCTTCTCTATTGCAAACTGCCAAATCAATCTGACAGGTACAGTGGATACAGCCTGCTTTCTACTGCTGGTTTTAAATTAATCAATTAATTATGTTAGCATCAATAGCACACATTCACCAAAGGGAAAGAGTTAACCCCAGATCAACTACATTGATTGCTAATAGAATGTTATACTGATTGGCTAACAGACATTAGCAAAATAACAAAATCATTAAACCTGCTTGCTGCAATTTCAAGAGATTTGCTGCTTTTATTATTTTCTTTAATCCAATTTTGACACAAACTGAACATGACAGTAAACATAAGATATGACAGTATTCGATGTCTGATTCAGATCAGAAAACCATCAAAGGCGATCAAAACTGAGTCATTTTGCTTTCACCATACAGTCAACTGTAACATGCAAGTTATGATTGCCCAAAATTTTGATTTAGTTCAGAAACATTTAACAAAAACATGCAGTATATGCATATACATACTGTTCTTTTTTTAATTTGGGACGAGGATGAGGAGAGGACATTGAATATCAACCATAATACTGTACAATATTAAAATATATAAACTTTCACTTTATAGGGCCGGCTTCACAGACATAGTTTAAGACTAGTGCTGGACTAAGAACTATTGTTCAACTGAGATCTTATTTTAATTTTATGAATTGAATAAGTGTTAAAACAAAGGCACATCGCCTGTGTCGTGTTTATGTTTCAACACCACTGCTGTGTAGCAATAGGCCACTTCTACGGATGCGTCTGATCTTAAAATATACAAACTTAAAAAGAGTGTGTAAAGAGAAAGAAAAGCAAGGATCTAAAACAGCTTACTTGCACGTCATGCCCTCACAGACAAAAACACAAACACACACCATCATAGCACACATACATACATACATACATACATACATACGACACACAACATCATCCCTACCTCGCATCATCCTTACTCCTCCACTTCTCTCAGAAGTTGTGTCCCACTTTCACAATCTCACTTATCCCCTCACTGTGTCAAAGACGGATGCTGCTGTCCCTCTCTGTCAATCTGTCTTTTCTGTCAATCTGTCTTTCAGCCTGTCCCTACAGCTAAACTGACAGATGAATTCACCGCAGCATCTATGCACCTATACGTTTTAGTACGTCACCTCACTTGTAAGTGTCTGTGTGTAGTAGTGGAGACAGGCAGGCAGGCTGACACAAAGGGGGGGGGCCGTCCCCTAATCTAGCTTTCTCTCTCACGGTACTTTTTCGCTAATACCTTTGTTGTTCTCACTAACCCACCCACAGCACACCCACATCCATATAAAAATAATTACAATTTCAAACATTTCACACATATATAACTCCCCTTCAAAGCCAATGTTGAAACCAGAACAGTAACAGCAAATTCCCAATACATAAAAATAAAAGATCAACTGAAGACATAGATGCATTTCCTTCAAATGCATGGTAAAGTTTTCATTTAATGCATATTAAATATATTAATAAAATTAATTAATAAAAATATGAATCTATAAAAATTATATATATATATATATATATATATATATATATACAGTATATAGTTATTATGTCATTAATATTCACCTTTTCTAGTATTGACCTTTATACACCCAACATGGATATTTTTGGTTTAATTATCTTACTTGATCGGTTGTGAGCGTATCTAATACAGTAGTAGTATAGTATAGTGATTGAAGAATCATCAGCCATCTGTTCTCTCATCCTTCTCTCTCATCCCTCTTTTTGTTATCATTCTGTTATCTCTCTATCTCAGCACCTGTGTGATGCAGAGAACCCTTCCCTTCATGACTTCCTCAAGTTAACTTCCAAACCCACATCCACACGCGTTGTTTAGGCGCCAACTGACTGAAGTAAAAAATCCAATTACAAAAATATGATTTTGTATCGTATCAAATTCAGTCATTAGATGACATATATGCACATATAAACAGTATGTTAGATATATTAGAAATATGCACATTAAAATGTCATACAGGGGTACAGTAATAGTGTCAGCAGGTGTGATTTTTTTTGTGGCAGAAAGTGCTAAACCAAAAGTAGCTAAAAAATAGCAAAGATGCTATCGCTGTTATCTGCATTCAGATGTGAAAGTGCCAATATGTGGTGCTGGTACAATAGCTGCATTGCCCTGCCTTACGGCGGCAGTGGTACGCAGGTGTAGCGCATACAGAGACACACTGAGACCCCACCCAATAGACCTTAGAGAGTGATATAGAGGGGGTGTGAGAGAGAGTGTGTGTGCGTGTGTGTCTATGTGTGTGTGTGCGTGCGTGTCTATGTGTGTGTGTGTCTATGTGTGTGTGTGTGTGCGTGTGTGTGTGTGTGTGTGTGTCTATGTGCGTGTGCGTGTGTGTGTGTCTGTGTGTGTGTGTGTGTGAGAGACCCTGCACAGGTGCAATGTGTGTTTTGCCAGTAGCTAACCACACTCTGTGCTTAACACCATGGTAGCTATACCACACAAAAAGCACTGACACGTGCGCGCACACTAACATATGGGCTATAATTTATGGACGTGCTGGTACCAGTCTCCTTAGGACAAAGTACCTCCCTACAACAGCATGCTTACAGTCATAGTGGACACTACAAGCACTAATGGTGGATAGCAGTGTGAAAGTTCATGACTGGCGTGCAACACAGAAACACCTGTGAGCCTCTTTCTGAAGCCCGGAAAGATTGTTTGATTACTTTTAATTGCAACTGGGTGGCATTTTGTTTACATGACATTGGAGCGTTGCTTGAAATCAAAGACCTTCTACAAGAGAGAGAACACAGTTTTAGTATTTAGATTGGCCATAAGCATGAATTGTTGGTTGGTGGGATGCATTCTATTTAAAATACAGGCAGGCATGCAGGCACACACACACACAAACAAGTTACAGGTAAGTAAGTGGGCGTCTAGCACTTTGTCTGTCTCTCTGTCTGACCACAACTGTGAAATGGTCTGAAACACAAAATGTGTGGATGTGTTTTTTACAGGGTCGTTTCTGGGCTAGAGAGTGTATTTTTAGACGTTTGTGCATATGTGAGGTTTGCAGGCAGGGTAGATAAGTATCAATGGAGAAGGTAGACCTAGCTGGTCTTTGTCTAGGGCTTAGAAGACCTGTGGTTTTCACGTTTTTCCTCCTCATCAAATCAATTCTGCTTCATAAGCAGAAAGAATGGAAGAAAATGCATGTACGTGCATGCACCCTCGCTCTCTCTCTCTTTCTCACAGACACATTCATTGTTTAAATAATAAGAGATAGGTAAAGATGCCGTCATTAAATTGTCATTAGTTAACCATGTAACATTTACTAAAGATTAGGGAGGTCCCGATAGGTATCAGGGCCGATCAAGAGTGTTTGTAACTGATTTCTAACGGATTTATTGAGCATTAAGCTAAGTCATATTTTTTGTTTTTTACGTCAGCTGTCACAATCACATAGGTATCGTAAACAGAGTACACATTTTGTGGCAGCACATGGCTAAAATGTCTGCATTGTGGAAATATTTTACATTTTGACTGTGAATGTCAATTTACAGTCTGATAATTCAGCTTACGCCACCACTGAAATTCACTAGTTTGACTACAACAATGATGCAATTACATAGACCTACTTCAGTTTGTTTACTTAGTATGTTTGTGATAAGAGCCACAAAAATACTTTGTTACATATTTTGTAAAAAATGTTATTGGAAAAATATAATAACTTGTTTTAATGCATTACAGAGCTGTTCATTTGTCCCACACACACATTTGATTGATTTGAATAACTAATGTACTTGAAATGTGCACTGTGCAACTGTAGCATTTAGGAAAATACAAATACGACCTGGACTCTGTATCTGCAGATATTCAATATTATCTGACATGGATTGGGGATAATACAGCTTGATTGGAACATCCCTACAAATGTCAATCACACAGGCATATTCCATTTATAGTTTGTGATATTGCTTTTTACGGTTTTATTGGCTTAAAGAATTATCAAATACATTTTAAAAATCAAACACTTCACCTACAAATTGCAGGGTCAAACTACTCTACAGGAGCTGGGTACATGTCATTTAGGGCTGGGCGATATATCGATATATAGGAATTTTTTCAAAAGAGAAAAATTTGAAAAAAAAAATTAAGACAATATCGTTTATATCGATATAGTTATATTAGATTTCTTCGTCTCTCCCTCCATGCCTGCATTTGTGCGTTCAGAGTGTCAAAGGGGCGGAGACACCAGAGAAAGCTCACATGTCAATTAATGTCGCAAAAAATAAAAAATGGCACATTTCCGTCAGGTTTCCTGTTTTTTCTCTATGCCTGAAAATTTAGCACACTTTACAGTAAATACTGATATATATCGTGTATCGGTATTCAACCTAAATATATCGGGATATTATTTTTGGTCCATATCGCCCAGCCCTAATGTCACGCATAATTTTCTGATTCTTCTATTTGCTCAGTTATTCCCATCCTCTTAACATCAATGTGTTAATGTTAGCTGTGTGGTAATGTTTATGTTTTGTATTGTATATTTCTATTTGTATGTGTTTTACATAACAAGAAGATCGAACGTTTAATTTACCACATAGGCTACTGTGGCCTAGCTTGATCAAGAAATTTACCAAATGTATTTTGCAACATAACAGAGAATTATAACATTGACATATAGCGCATTGGATCAAAATGCAGAATGCCAAGGCATATTCAGCTCTCCACTTTCTACACTGTACACCCATCTCAACCTTAACAATGATGTCGGTTGGTGGTTTACATAATAGCAAAAGAGATCAGAAGGCCTAAAAGATATGTTATCTTATGTTATGTTAGATTATTTAATTGTATGTCACATTTTGAAGAAGACATATGATCAAGACAGCATGCAAAAGTTATTAAAGCACCATTCAAAATGTTTTATTCAGTAATTATCAGGATAATATTAAGAGGCAGTAGGCATACCTATCTGAAACTTTGGTAAATTGCAACATCTGTATGTTATCTGGCATATCTTTCTTGGGTATGTACTGTACTGTATGCCGCATCAGTAAGAACATCTCTGCCAACATTTTGAAGTGTGATGAAAGTCTTTGTTGGTTGGTGCATATTCCCTCTAACTTTCTTTAAAGTATTACTTTCCCTTTTTCTGTCCCCGTATGCCTTTCAGATGAGTCTTGAACAACTTCACAAAGCTGTTTGTTTAACAGGTGTACCCCACTGTAACACCCACCTTTATTGCTGGGTCAAATTGTTGGCATAGCATGTCAGAAAACAAGGTAAAGACTAAAACTGAATAAATAAGAGATTGGGAACATTCTCTACTACAGTATGTCTGATAAAAGTTGACCCCCCCCCCCTCTGTTTCATGATCAAGGACAGCACGCTATAGCTCTATCATTAACTGATTACTATGGTTTCTGATCAATATAGGTCGGTTTGAGTGAGAATCTTGTAACAGAACAGCCAAAAAGAGAAGCAAATGAAAGCGTAACCCCTGTTATTACCCGGGTTTAGACTCTTTCTAATGCACTCACAGCCAGGCATGACAATTGTTCCCATGGTTTAACAGCTATAGGGTAAAAGAGATGGTTTAATTGGGTAAAGAAGTGAAAGGAAGGAAATAAATGAACATAGACATGGGCTGGATATAGCAAGGCGCACAGTAGTGGCAAGCCCAAAGAGTTGAAGAACAAAGCGAGAGTATAGCCTATAACCCAACCTGCAGAGAATACATCAGCAGGTACAGAGTGAGAACGCCAGGGCAGGACTAACTTGAGCTAAAGGTGAGCAGCAGCAAAGCTAGATAAGAGAGTTCAGAGAACACAAAAGATATGGTGGGTCACTGGAGCGATAAGACTGAGAACGGGGCTCTGAGAGTCTGAAAGAGGGTGGGAAGGCATATTGTGACCGGCAGTCTGTGGGACAGGAAAAATAATAACAGCCTATAACTGTTATTATTACACATTAAGGATACAACAAATAAGCAAGGCGCCTCGAATTGATGAGAATCTGAGGAGAGTAGGCCTAAACCAAGCGATTTTCAAACTTTAATTTTAAATATGTGATGATATTAACAACTTTACCACATTATAGTCCATACATGTGCTGTTTAGACAACATCGGGTTATTTTGACGTTAATTGGCGGTTGGTCTTACCTGCTTTACTGGCTATGTCTGCGGGTGATACTTCGGGCTCCTCATATTCCATAACTCGTGTCAACACAACCTGTGGCCTACACGCTTGCACTCACGGTCTCGCACCTCTCATCCACACGCACACAAACCGCGAAAGGGTGGTTGCTTAGTCAGAAGTTTTCATTTCTCCCAAACGGTTACATATCGCAGTATATTTCAGAACCTTTTGCTAGATACTAGGCCTACTCATACTACTGTACCTGCTGTCTAGCGCCCATGTCGGCGCAATGGTTTAACGGCATGGACTGTCATCTCCTTAGAACAGACTCCAAAACTCAGACATCTTGTTCACTGTCAGTCGCCTTTATTAAACAAATTACAATATACTGTAGCCCATGTCCTGGGTTAAGTTGATCAAACGAATGTCCCTGAGAGGCAGGCAGCAGAGAGGGGCCTGCAGCGACCGTTCGCACGCCGTGCGCTTGCGCCAGGAGACCAGGCTCTCACGTTTCACCCTGCGCTCTTTGCGCTCATAAGGTCCTACATTGACTTCACTTTGCGATTATGTCACCGGCTCTTACTTAACAGCAAACGGATTGGGTTCGCTTTGTAGTGTCAGTTGAGAAATAAAACCCAGTGTTGCTGAAACAAACATAAGATACAATATAATGTATACATTAATCTATAATCAAAGTGATGTAAACATGTGCTTATAAACTATACTATAAAAAGTATTAATCTTTATATGGAAGCACATGTTTGCCATTGATTAGGCCCTATTTACACATATGGAAATATATGCCAATGGAATTATAGGGCACTGGCATCACAGACCTTCACCAGCTTCCCCTACAATAAACATTTTAATAGATTCGACAAGGTTAATTTATTGCATGACTGCCCCCACTACACCCCACACCAACACACACACACAAAATCTAGAGACTAACGGAGGAGAGAAATGCAAGTAAGCCTAGTTTATTTCAGTGACTCTCCATGCAAACAAAGTAATACACTCTCCACATGAGAGCATATAGAGAACAGTAAACGGAGTGTGTTAATTCGAGGCCCAATTTTATTTTCCATGAATGAATCAACTCATTCCATAAGTAAGGTAGTAGGATAATATACTAGTAGTATTACATTTTTCCATTAGCAGCAGCAGGTCTACAGGAAACGTAAAGCTTTGTGCAAATAACAAAATGTAACAATAGGTGAATGGCAAAATAAAGCTACAAACAAAGGCTAAAGATTGTAACTTTTTTGTTAAAAATAAAATCAAGATATTGCTTATGTACTGTAGCTAGCTTGATAACCACATGTAGCTAAACCATCAGAACCAGAAAACAATTGTAAACAGTCAAATTGATATCATGAATGATGTTAGCATGCAGTCTCCCTACTGTTCAAATGGAGGAGAGTCTGTCCTCTGTCATTAGGTAGAGGTCATTGGACACAACAATTACAAATGGGAAAATGACCCCTCATACCTTAACAACCACCTCAATACCTATCTGCCATCATGTCATTTGATAAAGTATAAAACAAAATTACATGGAAAAAATAAAACATTATATATATACACACACACACACACACACACACACACATACATATATATATAAAAATACAATAGGATATGTAAATAAATAAAAACCAGTATAAATAGGATCATGAATCTAAAAGCAAAGACTATGGTATTATTATTTGTTATAACAACAAAAAATGCATTTTTGTAATTTGTACAAAACTCTAAAGTTTATTAAGAGCAACCAAATATTTAGAAATGTTATGAGCATCATTAAAATGTTAAAATAATGAATACTGTTAAAAATATAATAAAGAGTCAATTTATTTGTGTAAGGCTCTGGTGTCACCACTGTATGGTGTGTTAGCCTAACAGTAGATGACTGACAGTGATCGACACAAAAAGCCCTGCATGACAAGCATAAGAGAAATTAGACAGAGAAGGCAAAGGTGAGAGAAAGCAGGAATGTAAATGATAATAGTGATTATTCTGTGTGTGATTCCGTACCTGTTCCCTCTGTGTGTATTTTGGAGCCATCTGTACTTGTTAATTTACATGAAACCCAGGTTTTTCTACCTTCCTTCTTCTCCAAGGAACACTCCAACAGCACTGTGTTGCCCAGAGGGATGGGGCTGTAGCACAACACACATTCAACTCATCCATGAATGACAATTAATACCATTGCATCTGCACCTAATATTAGCATGTCACAAGTGTATGGTATGAAATTATTGAAAGAATTTCTATTAATTACTCTGTTAAATTAGTTCAATAAATTATTCAAACTGAAATAGACTATAAGATCTTATTGTGGTCCAGTTTATTTCTAATTAATTACTTCTATTTACTATTATTCTAATATTTATTTTATCAGCAGCCATTGCAGCTTAGCAGACAATAATTTGTCATAAATTACAGATGTTTTCGTTGTTGTGTATTTTAAGCAAAAAACATGGGCTCTTTTGGCTGATTAGGCATTTTTATAATAACACAAGTTAATGTAATAGTATAATGTATTCTGTCAAACAGTCAATAAAGACTGCTTACAGACCCAAAAAAAAACATATTGGTAAATATAATTGATTTGTTGACCTGCGGTAATTAATGTTGAGATTGGCAGTCATAACAGGTCCTGAAAGGTAGGTAGCGTGGGTCCCTAAGACAGTGTCAAATATGGTGGCTATCGCCCCCCCGTGGACATGTCTGGAACAAACGACACACATTGGTAAGTTCACTTAGTAGGTTACAGTTCAACACTGAGCCTAACCTTGAACACCGCAATGCAAATCAAGTGCTATTTATTCCATGCATGCTTTTAGTTTCTCAGTTAGACAGACCCTAACCTTAATATAACTGTTACGTAAACCTACGAATTCATCTTATTTCAAATATGTATTACTATATAACTTTTTAAATAACAGAAAATACTGTGTCAGGATTCTAAAACATTGGACAAATATGATATCAATAGTTACTGTGAACTGAAATATTTACGAGACATGGATATGCATATGGGGCATAAATGCACACTAAACTCACCCTGGTGGCCCCTCCAGTAAGTGCCCAGCCTGGAATACACACACACACCTATGTCCCTCTTTGTTGACAAACATTACATATTCAAATGCTGCTCCTGGCACTTTAATGTTTCGAGTAAAGAGGCGGGATTTAGACTGGATTACTTTACTCAAATACACTCCACCTTAGGAAGAGAGAATATACAAGTCAGGAGGCAAAATGTCCTACATCCTAAATAAACACATATGGTGGGGCCTATTAAGGTGGAAACAGTATAATGCCTACTGTAGTCTACATGTCACATTTGGTTGCCAAAAGTAGATCACCTGTACAGTACCGTACCTGTAGCATACTTGAGACTGCGATTGTAGCTTGGCAATCGTTTCCACGGACCCCTCTTTTTCTCCCCTCCCTCCAACTCTAGCTCACACTGGCTGTTATATTGATCATACAGGCGCACCATTTCAGGACTCCATGAAGAGTTTGGAAGGCTGAAGTCACGAGGTTGAGAGAATGGCCATGAAAATCCCTGTGAGACAAACAATTAGGCTACCATTAATTTATGTTTAGACAATGTTAATAATCAAACAACTGAAAATACAAAAAGACATTACAAATACAAAGTAGCATTGGTGTTTAGCTATAGAAACCCGGTCTAACAAGTAGGCTATTTTCGATGCATTTTACCTACCACCGTTGTCCGTACCAAATTGAATGATGCCAGGTTTAGAGGACGGTTGAATGGAGACCATTTGGTAAAATGTACTGGACTGAGGCTCACGATAAAGCTCTTAGATAATCGATATACACACATTGCCATGTTTAAGATACTACTCATCATTGTAATAATACCCGAACCAGTGTGTTTTCAGCGTTACCACCGAGAAATAGCATATGTTGACAATGTTACTCCCTCACCACAGAAGTACGGTACCGTATAAACGACTAGGACATAAAACAAACTACTAGTAGTAGATAGATGACCCATACACTTTGCAGGCTTTTCTGTATCACGCTATCACTAACTTTAATAGTAGGCTATGCGTTAATAACAATATATTAACGTTAGCCTGTCCTATTCACTATCTATCGCGAGGAATGACTTTGACAGGATTTCATCAACCGCTCTTGCAGCGCATTTACACCCGCACACAGGCCGCACGTCGCGCTCAAACGTCCTTCCAGAGGAACCCTACGTCATTCGATCATGTGATCATGAATAGCCTACCACAAGGTTCGACACGATTCAGTATACGTCGGTTCAGTGGACTGAACGTTCAATTAATCTTTTCCCTGAAAACCTCGAAAACGTTCTTTAATTACTTTCAAAGACGTTTGCTGCGTGGATCTGTGACCTGTAGACGCGTATTTACCTCGTTGTTTTACAGTTATTTGAGTAGTCTACAGTTCATCGTCACTATTTAGCGCCAGTAAAATGTTTGATGCTTTTATTACATATTTCCATCTTAAATGTATGCCGTCTTGTTCTGATATGAAATGCATGGAATTCAAAATCGGAATATGTTGTCATTATTAACATAACCTTCAATTGGTACAGTGTGCACTATGCAACGACAGAAGTGGTTCAAGATCCACGCTGGCACTGACTGGAGAATGTGTGAATATGTCTTTTTTCTATGCAATATCCTAACATAAATGAAGACAAATTACTAAATACTTATGTTTTATTACTTTAATTAATATACTTTATATACATAGTCTAGGCTACTACAAATACATGTTATTCTCATGCGCATTTAAATGCACAAACTCACCGCAATGGCTGGCTTCACAAATTATTGGATGTGTCAAAATAATAGATGAGGAAGAGACAGAGGTTACATCTAGTGATGAAAGTGGATTCTAGGTAATGGCACTAGAGGGCGCTCATGCGCCATTCTTGTTTGAGCAAAAGCCAATCACAATGATGGATTACGAAGTAATCAGTAGTTCGGTATGCTACTGATGTTACTTTACAATCCAATAATAAAAAATAATTTCCGTTCACTGTCCTGAGGGTTAAAATCGATCATGCACAATATCTTTTTTTAACATAGATGTGCCATATACAGCTAGGTGCCATATACAACTAAACTATCTTACATCAGGAGATAGTTTAACATTTTTGCTTTGAAAAAATAACAAATATTTTCTCTAAATTAAAATGAATGTACAAAAATTAAGAGACTGCTAAATATTTTGTTACAGAACTACATAAAGAGGATTTATTCTGCATTTAATTAAGAAAAAAAAAACACTATAAAAAAATATATGCTGGACTGGATATATGATGTGCTGGACTACAACAGCGTGATGCACCCAGTGCTGAACCAGACATTGTTTTACCATCTCAAGCGAATATATGAAATGTGTGACAGTATTGTAGAAAAGTACATTATGTATCTTGCTGTATAAGGTTCAAGTTGCAGTTCTCACAGATTGTTTACAAAAATGGTGGGATATTGTTTCTTCTGTAGAATTGTAATAGGTCTAAGTTATTTTTTATAGCAGGCAGGGAATGCTGCACAAAGATTTACAGAATAATATGTTAGTTATTAACCATTAATCACATTTGTGTGCTACATGCCATGTGTACACATATAATATGTGTGCAATGGATGAATGTACTGTAGTAGTGTGTAATGTACCATAAGCAATACCAATAGCAGCAGTTCATTTGGCAGAATTTATAGCAAAAGCTATATCAGTGTGCATACAGGTAAACAATATTTTCGTGTCAACATAATTTCAGAATTTCCTGAGAATTACCAAAAAATAACCCTACATTGATTGTTTTGATGTGTCCTCCAAAAATCCTTCTGACCTACATTGTATAATGAATAGGTCAAATCAAACACCAATTTAACTTCATTGTGATGCATCAGTTATTCCACACAGTTTCCTGTAACATAAAAGATACATTTCAGTCATTACGTGTGCTAAATATTAACATGATAAATGTTTGCCTAAATTAAAGCAAAGTTTAATTTTATGTTATCTTACCGTCCTTCTTCTTTGGTCTTGTCCACAAAGGCGCAAATTGCCTTATCTCTGTCCCGAATCTGCTGATTTAACTTCTGAGTCTCTTCCTGTGCCTTCTTTTTTGCTTCTTCGTGATCAGCTGTGGATAAGGTGAATTAAAATAACAGAAACAAATAGAGCAGAATTGATACATATTAAAGCCCCAGACAATGTTATTACAATCAATTATCATTGGGAGATGAGTTTGTCTTCCTTGTACTATGTGGTATAGAACCAGTATCTGCACAATGTAAAATACAGTAGGTGTCACATCACAAAAAAGAGATCTTACACTGAGAGGGGATTGTTGAGAATATCTTGTGATTAGTCTAGTTTTCTTATCTTTCTTATATTTCTTAAGGTACAATCTGATATACAAGTAATCTCTACTTCATACAGTTACATAGGCGAAGAAAAAAAAACACACCAAAAGTGAAAAAAAAAAAACACAGACTTACTCTTGAGTTTAGCAAGGGCAGCAGTAAGCTCTGCCTTCTTTTTTTCTGCCTCCACCTATAAAGAAATTACATGATTCATTATGCAAATTATTTGTCAGATGACCAATGTGATGCAGGCACACACAAATATGATTGGTGAGCTTGGTGATTTTTAAATATAAATTTGCACAACAGATACAACATTTTAAAAATATTTAATTTGGCGTACTGGTTACAAATTATGCAGCGAGAATATCATGAAACAATTACGCAGAAGCTAAATACTAATAGTGTCTATCAAGGTAGGCCTACCATATATTGTGAATAATGGCCAATAACCCCATAGGCCATTTGTGTTTTGACAGAAATTGTCTTTTGTAGTTAGGCACACTGCGTCGCTATGGCAGGATTATTGGACTATATGTCCTTAATGGTACTGTAGCCTTTTTTATTTACAATAGACTAGGCTTACCTTTTCTTTGTTACATGTCTGCAAATTCGTATCGAGTTCTTGTGTGGCTTTACTAAATTCGCCCTTCTTTTTCGTCAAGTCGTCCTTCTTCGAGTTGAGGCTAACAAGTTTGCTGTTCATGTCTTGCATTTTGTTCTTCATGTTGATAATGGCTTGCTCCTTCGACTTGATCGCGGCAGAGTCTTCTGACATGCGGATTTTTTGACTTGTAAGGCTCATTTCTTGCTTCACAGCCTGATATATCAACACGCCCATCACACTTACACCTAAAAACGCCAAAATGGCAAAAAACCTCATTTTGGCCGAGGCAGTAGGTTAAATTAGAAGATAAAAATTTAACTGGTTATCTCCGCACTTCTCCTGTTTGATATGGATTGTATATCTATGATAACTACTCAACATGTAACTGGATCTACCTGCTCGACCAGGTGTTCCGGTGTGTTGGACAACCCAGTTTCCGCGTTCTCTCTCTCTCTCTCTCTCTCTCTCTCTCTCTCTCTCTCTCTCTCTCTCTCTCTCTCTCTCTGCCCTCGACGACGCCCACAAAAACATGAAAATAATTTTTGCTAGATATAGCCTATGCTAAATAACAATGTAGGCTTTTACATGCCGTTCTTGATTGTATTATATGCCTTTATTCTCCTTAAAATAATGTAAATGCATTTAGAGGGAGATTATATGGTAGGTCTACCAATGTTGCATTTACATCGAATAATCAAGTAAACCCGATGTGTTTTGTTTGCACAGCCTATAGGCTAGTAAGCGGAGTGGGTGGGCCTATTGGGTCTGGATGACACTCAGGTGCTCCACCTGTCCTGCCAAGCCTAAGGTGTGTTTTCAAAAGAATCCATAATGTCACAGTCTCGCACTGTCTACAGCCGCGAAACAGGAAATGCCGATATAACTATACTATTTCCATGTCAAGGTCTAGGATATACCTGACGTGTGCATTTAAAATCAGCAATCAAAGAAACTAAGAGAGTCCAGACTAGACTTAAGGTAGGCTACCGGTAGTAACCTACAATTGCCGTTCATCAAGCTACGATAGGCTATACGCGTACGGCAACATGAAGTTCAATGTTGCAATACTGTCTTTTATAGTAATGTTGTGTATATTCTTGTTTGGAATATTGCATATACGAAACAAGGAGCAGCAAAAAAATGTGAAGCTAAAACGATTCCACGATATAAAACTACGAGTGTCAAGTGATATGCTTGGGGAGTATCAAGAGGAAATGATCAAATTCACGACCCAACTGAAAGACACGGACGAGGAAATAAAGGCATTTGAACCAGAAATTATCAAATTGGAGAGCATTAAGAATCAGAAGAAAATTGATATGGACATTTGTACGGGAGCTAAGGTGAGGGGTAGGGTGAATGCAAAATACATATGCTGCGTTCATATGGAACACGGCAACCCGTACCGGTAGACGGCAAAACTTTTTGGATGGCAAGGCAAAAAATCCCAATGAAATCGCAGTTGCTATGGTGTTGTCGCATTGTTGACAAATCAGTTACCAAAAAGATATTAAACATTTATGTAGTAGCAATGATGATATCCGGTTTACCGTCTGCCGCGTTCCATTGTGAACGCAGCAGGCTAGGCCTATACTGAAAATAATGAGTGTGCAAAAGTAGGCTACATTTTATTATACTGTATAATATAGCCATAGTATGTTTACTGAACGAAAACCTAATGGGGTGTGTGTGAGCAGAGACACACTGTCAACCTTCAGCAAGGCAGTTGAGTAAATAATGGGAGTGTATTCTGATTACTCTGATTTAAGTTACAACACACTCAAGTTTTTCTATTTCTCCCTTCCACCAACAGAAAGAAGTTAATGACAAGATGGCTTCGCTGGAGTCGGAAATTAATCTTGTCAACAGTAAGTAGGCCTACTCTGTGCCTGAAGACACTTTGCTACATAACCTCTCATAACATTCTGTTCCTCACTGCTGTAGCTGCAGCTGAGACTCAGAAGACCAGCTTGGCAAAAGAGGTGGCATCTCTGACACAGCAGATGTCACAGCGGAGTAAAGTGTGCGACTACATTCAAACGGATTCAGACAGTGCAAGGTACACCAGAGTTGATATGCGCTTGCTAAAGCCATGCTGATTATTCTATTAATTTACATAACTTAACATGGTTTGATATTATCTCTCAAAGGAAGCTGTGTGGCCTAGAAGCCAAGCCAGCGGCTCCCAAAGCGGAGGAGGCCAAGCCAGCGGCCCCCAAAGCGGAGGAGGCCAAGCCAGCGGCTCCCAAAGCGGAGGAGGCCAAGCCAGCGGCCCCCAAAGCGGAGGAGGCCAAACCAGCTGCTCCTAAAGCGGAGGAGGCCAAGCCAGCAGCCCCCAAAGCGGAGGAGGCCAAGCCAGCGGCCCCCAAGGCGGAGGAGGCCAAGCCAGCTGGTGCTAACAGGAAATGACATGTTCCTTACTGTGTAGAGTGTGCGTGTGTGTGTGTGTGTGTGTGTGTGTGTGTGTGAATAACTTGTGCAAGATGGTAAGTCTCACTAGTGTATTTACTTACGGGGAGTGCCATGTTGGCAGATTATTATTATAAAGCTGAAGTATAGAGGAACTATATTTCACCTCAACAAGAGATGGACACACCTGTGTTTTATAGACTCTTTTTCCACCTGTGGAGAACCCTATATGCCAGTAGACCAGAACATATTTTCTCTGTTTTTTCACATCATGTTGCAGAATGTATTACCCAGTTAATGTATCCTGCTAAGTTAGTGATTAGTTATTAGTGGTGCGTGTGTGTGTTTGTGTGTTTGTGTGTGTGTGTGTGTGGGGGGGGGAGGTTAAATATAATTTGTCATGGGATGGGTTTAATTATTATTAATTGACCATGTAATGATTTACTTTACTGAATTAGCAAATGTGTATATGCTGTATGATCAAATCGTACTACTAGTATGATACAAAATAAAAATAAGAGTATACCGTGACAGAATGTTTAGGCGATATCGCCCATTATTATATGATAATACAAGATTGGTCACATTGCCCTTTATTATGTTTTTGTTGCATTTTTGTGAGATCTTACAGTCACAGGAATGTATGCTATATTGAATAATCCTTGTTAACCTCATCTGTATCTCTTAGTTACCCACCCTCAGAGGGGGTGTGTGTGCGTCAATGAATAGACTCATCACTAGAATCCACCAATCAAAACACTAAAGCCTGTCACTTGCTATCATTTTTCTGCTGTTGCTGCCGGGCTTTATTATAGTGTGTGCTCTGTCTTTCTTCAACTGTGAATGTAATGTAAAGTAATAATTGTGAGAATATTAAAAAATGTTAAATTGTTTAAGTACAGGTGCATGGAAATCCACCACAAATCATAATAGGCTTGTGTCATGTTTGATGATATTTCAATTTGAACTTACACTGATCTCCATTAGTACAATTAATGGACAATTTCTTCAGATATCATGATAAACAGAATTTATATAAACTGACTATGACAGTTGAATTTGTTATTTCAAAGGTCTGCTAGGAATAGCAAATCTCTAAGTGATATAAACTGACGTATAGTCCTTCATTATGCTTTTATTACCATTGTTAATGTCTTATTGCAGAATGGAAATGAGTTATCACCAACAAACTGACTGTAATTGAAATGTCATGAAACAGTTGGAATCCGTTGTCCATTTTCTCCCCCCCCTTTTATCTCCATCTTTTCCTGCTGTGCTGTTTCACTGTTGACCCCCCCCACACACACACACACACACACCCCCAGCACACAATTAGGCCCGGACAATATGAGGGCCATTATTCTGCCCCAGTGAGCACACAGGTCAGTGTGGTTGTAGTAGGGGAGGATAAAAGAGGGGGAGAGAGTGACCATCAACTCACTATTGGACTAGAAAAAGTATGTATTTGTTGTGCAAGAAACAACTACTATTGTTAAGTCATTATTTTGTATTAAAATAGAGCACAGTGGTCACGGTCTCCATGTTATGTCAAATGATGTTTGTTAATGAACATTGGGCACGAGCATAGTCTCAAAATGGTGATTATGGAACATTGTGGAACTATGGCTTTGTGTTCATAGTAACATGTCAGAATCCCACAATGCTCCAACAATGCATGAGGGAATTATCATTTAAAGAGATCAGGTCTCACTGATAATAATTCAATGTCACCATGACTATACAGCCAAACCTGGTGAGGTATAAACTGAATGTACCATCTGATATGAAAGGTAAATGTAGAGTTATACCATTGTTATAGGTCATACTCCTTTAATGTGCACACATGCCAGGGATACATAGGTGTGTTTTATCCTGACTATCACATTCCAATCACATTTGTTTAGAGGTTGGTTGTTTCCATGTTACTAAATAACAATAGAAAAGCCAATGGAAAACGTTCAACCTCACATATGACCACACACACGCAATAGATATATGTTAACAAGTCCATGGCTTTGAAAAGTTTGAGAAATACATGCTTAGAATATATGGTAATAGGATTGTCGTGATGTATCTGGACACATGGTCAAATTTGTCCTTACTATAGGCAATAACAGTTTGTGTGACTCTGATCATATGAGTACAGATGGTTGCACATCCCAACTATTGATCATTGAGCTAATGTTGTGAAGAAAGCCTTCAGGCTGCAGTGATCAATATGTCTCTAATTATGCTGGATGTCATGAGTAGGGGTGTGTGTGTGTGTGTGTGTGTGTGTGTGCGTGCTTGTGTTAATGAAATGTTATTGTAGGTGGTACCCGAAATGGACAGGGATGTATATAAACCCAGTCCCACTAAGGACTTTTGGGTACACTCATACACAAACCATGCAGAATCACACCATTTCATGCAAAGAAATGTAATGTTCAAACTTAACTCTATTTAAACATATAT
>JAODUK010019517.1:0-26045 GCA_027564635.1 Typhlichthys eigenmanni
ATACTTTTATTTATTTATTTATACTTTTATATATTTATTTATTTATTTTTTATTATGGCAGTCCTGGTCCTCCATAGGATGGTTGCCATGTTTACCAATAGTTAGGTATTTGCGAAATCCGCTTAGTGGACCTTTAAATGGTTCCCTGTGTTGAAGATGACAAAGCATAATGCCAGCGGCTGTATCATAAAAGCGCTGCACGCAGAGAGAAAGGGACGATAATGGTGGATAAGAATAGCGAACATGTAATATGTATGAAAATGAGACAAACAGATAATATCAGAATATAGCGTTAGAGGGCTTCAGAGGCAAGGAGCGAGAAAGAGAGAAGTGGAGAAGAAGAGAAAAGGTTTAGCTTCGGCTTATGTTGACTTTTGCAAGGAAAGTTACCATTTTTTGAACTTGTATTGTCAGTATGCAAGCAGGTGCTAAGAATAAACCTGCAGCTCCTGTGACTCTCAGGAAGGATCCAGATGGAAGGCAGCTGCCACCAGTGTCTGGTGCAAAGCGCATAGATAAAGAGAATTAAATAGCAGTTATATCTGAAGTGGAGAATGGGATTTAGTGTGATTCACAACAGGCACTGGCCAGTGGGAGTGCTGAAAACATCCATCTAATATTTGGCCACTGGGGGGCAGATCAATGGACGGTCCCATGTCCCCAGTACCACATACTAATTATAATACAATATGTGTACAATATGTACAACTTCCAATGTGCTTTTAACTTGTATCCCAACATAAAGGAAGAAGGCGAGGGAACTGTATTATGCATGTTTACGCACTACATATGGAAATACTCATCTCAAAAAGAGAGGTTTAAATATGTATATGGGTTAACCATGCCAGATCTTACACACAATGCCACTTAACATTCCAAATCATTTCCACGTAGAATGTTAAGTGTCTTGCTCTAGCACAAGGTTTAAAGTCTCATCCGCACTCATCCTCCTGACAGCATAGCGAGGTTACTTTATGAGTGTATAGCGTCACTGTGTCAGGAAGCAATAGTGGCAAAGAGAGCAAACAGTCAAAAGAACAAAAGGGGGGAAATATTGTGTGACTGATGAGGTGCCTTCATATACACTCTGAATTCATCCGTTTGCACACGGCAGGAAGCACTTCCTTTGGGAAAAAGGGGTCAAACGCATTAGCTCCCGGCATCGAGCGAATGCAGCGCTTTTAGAGAGCTGCTAGTTCCAGCCTGTCTAAGACAAAACCGTTGCCTTTCTTCCTTCATTCTCTTAATGACCACAGGAGAGCCTTTAATAAGGAATGCTAACCGTGCCCATTATTACCCATGTCTGTATTTAAGGTTTTATGGTGTCCCATACCATAGTACAGTATACTACTGTACAGTATGTACTATAGTAAGCAAGGACACAAATGATACAAAGGTTGTGAACCTTTTCCACTGGGATTTGGAAGTGTGTTATTTCTTAATTAGAAATGTGTAATACCGTAGTGGCTGGTGATGGGATATTTAGAGTTAAAACACTTTGCATATTACTTTTATGTTCCATGCATTTTTCAGAAATCCCTACAGCCTTGTATCAAAAGCACAGAGGTCTCTCTAATCAGAAGCTAGGCTTTTATGAAGACATCAATATTAATACAAAAAAGGAGCCGGGATTAACACAAATTGAATGCCTGCTGATACATGTGATTTTGTGGCCTAGTATAATTAATAGAAAAGACGACAATTTATATTGCATGTTAAGTTTACCCTAAGGAGGCTATGAGTCATAGAGGCAAAGATTTGTCCCCGGTACAAGTAAAGTGATGTATATTTTATGTGCTTGATGAAGGGTATCATATACTGTAGTCATTTTAAGTGTTGCTGAATGACAGCAAGGGTTAATACAAAACCGGTCTATTTTAAATTCAGCATGGTTATTGGAGAACCCAGAGCTGAGAGAACTGTGCATTGCTCCCACAATCCCTTCCCCACAAACATACAGAAAGGCTCCCTATACCATGGGTATGGCTCCCATTTATGACACTTTATTACACATAATGTGTCATTATCCTTAATGGATAACGGCGACTGCACTATCTGTTTCTGGAAATAGTACATAAATTCCTGGGGAAGATTGGATATCGCATCCAGAATGGCTCTCTGGAGTTGTGTTAGGGCCATTCCAAGTACGGGAAAATTGATCAAAGTTTAACAGCTGTTGTTTTAGTGGCGGTTGAAGGCCATTCTGCTCATTAGTTTTTCACACCTCTGCTTTGCTATTCATCGGGCCTGTTTCTGCTGCCTAGCACGTTACCTCTGGGTGACTGAGGAAAGGACCTTTCCAATGAGAACAGCAGGGTGTCTGCTGCCAAATAGGGGTGCAACAGCAAATGACAAACATCACGAATAGTGCATTCCATTCTACATTATGCTGAGGAAATCAATGAGTGGTAAATCAAAAATCCTTTATATAATAAATTAATAATAAATCATTGTGTAAGCCGGTGGTTCAAAGGTATGTCTTCGCCTATGAAGTGACGCCCTAGGAGGACGATAACTCAACAGAAAAGGAAACATATTACAACCAAACTGTAACTGCACTATGTGAAATTGGCTTGATAGGACATCATTACAGTGATCCTGGAGACCAAATCACAGGTTATTATTGATGAAGTGCTATAAACCTCTTGGGCTAGAGACATTTCATCTTTTTCTGTGTGCCTGTGTGCGTGCGCGCGTTTGTACGTGTGTTAGCGTGTGTGTTTGTAAATGCCAACACAATGCACATTAGTGGTTTGTCCGCATACATTTCATACCTGCAGCATGCTGTACTGTACCTTTACGCTCTGATCACACCGAGACGCGTCGCTAACCTAGCCTTAACAAGCACCATGATATATAGTGTATAGTACACCTTCCGATTCAACATATAGACATGGTATATCTACTGCAACACCGCTAACGAGATGACCACGTGTGTTTGCAAACATGTTTGTGTGTGTGTGTGTGTGTGCCCCAGTGGTCTCACATGCTGAGAAGGGTCCACGGTAATTCATATTTCCATCCAGGCTTCTGGGAGCTCCGTAAAAAGCCGACACGGCCAGAAGAGGTCACAGCACTAAGGTTTATGTCACTTCCCATTTCTCCTCCAACAACTCCGTGGGCGGTGTTATCGCAAGGTCTCCTGAGCCAAAACAGACTGTATAATCAGTTTGCTATAAATTATTTGAAAAATTGCCTTTTTAATATTTTTTTATTTTTAATTAAAAACACTCCATTACACCGCAATATAAATACATGAACTATGAGAGGTGCTTATGTCTGTTCACCTTCGCTCACCGCTCGGCCCGCGTGCCACCGCACGCTGTTAGCCACAGCCTGCGCCGCCAGAATGTGTTTTGACATTCATTGCCTTGGCCGGCACGCTGGCTAAATGGAATGGTACGAAATTAAACAAATTAATTCTGCTCTTTGACTGGCTGACAGCCTCGGTGCCTGTCACGGCGGCTCACTGTGATGGGCCGTGATGCACGTACGCGTGTGTGAAGGAGGCTGAGGATGAGCCTGTGGTGAGGAAGCCAAGCTTGGACGTCAGCTGTCATCCATGGACACAACGGCCAGCATGCAAGCGGGTTGGGGGGAGGGGTTTGCAAGGTGCATGATGGGGGTTTGGTTTCTTTTTTGCTTGGGGACGGAGGGGTGTGGCGGAGCTGATGGGGTAAAGGAGTGAAGAGGGAGGGGCTGATGGAGTAGGCAGTTAAAATGTATTGTAAATAACCGCTGCTGATGCTTCTGCCGTTTCAATTTCACACTACACCATTCCACAGCTCCAGAGCAAATGTGTCCCTGCCAGCATCGCTTAGGCTTCCCCTCTCGCACCTCTGCCCCGCCCGCAGCATTCCCCTCTCCTCCTCTCCTCCTTCCTCCTCCATCCCCCTCTACTACTCCTCCTCCTCCTCCATCTCCATGCCCCCTTCCTACTTCTCCACCTCTCCTCCTCTCCTTCTCCTCCACCTCCTCAGCAGCCTGCCTCTGCCTCTCCCCTCCCACCCAAACCTTTATCTCCTGTCTGTTTTTAATGTTCTCCTCGGAGGGTGAGGCCCAGCCAGACAGACACGGAAGACAGGGAGGAAATCTCAGAGGAAAAAGTCAAAGTAAGACGAAAATATAGATAGAATTTATTGGGAAAAAACTAATATGAGAGACTGGGACAGATAAACACACAAAGAGAGAGAGAGAGAGAGAGAGAGAGAGAGAGAGAGAGAGAGAGAGCAGGTGCATCAACGTTAAAGTTCTCCATTAAAGCTAAGGCTGTGTAAACTTTCCTGTTATGGAACATTTGCTGCCACTAAGAGATGAGGACGGTCTAAGGAAAGAGGAAAGGAACAGGAGAGAGGACACATATCTTCCACTGGGACTGAGGCCGACATGAGATGTGCACTAACGGGAGGAAGCCCATTAATGCTGTGGTAAAGGAAAGGCTCGCAGTTCATTAGTGGGCTGATGCCATACTGTCCTTTACTTAAGATTGATACCAAACACTCGCTGCCTCCCACCCACCTTCCATACACCCCTGCCACAGTAGGGGGGAGGGGGGGGGAGGACTTGTTCATTTAGGACTATGTTGTGAATGATTTATGTGTAGGATGAGCAGCAGCTCATGGCCCATAATGAGGTGCAGGCCACTATTTGCACTTTCATCTTGCGCTGCCCAAAGATTCCCCTTATCCTCATGACAATAAAAGCCTCTCTCTGCCTCTACTTCTTATTCTCTCTATCACTCTGCCTCACTGTCATTTTGATATTTTAAACATTAACAAATTCACCCAAAGCTTCATGCATCTACATCTGCACAGACAGGCCGAGTCATGAATACATACATAAACATTAAAGTGGGGTTCCACTCATGTACAACACAAGCTCAGTATTGCACGTTTGCAAAGGACATCTAGTGAAACCGTCTCATTTTGATGACATCACAAGCTATTCCTGGCTTAGCAATGGGGATACACTGTAATGTTGGGTGGGTCAACCAGCTTTCACTTAAATCTGCCAGAAAAAGCTTTTTAGAATTGAACACTAAAGGCTTCTGTGTTCTCCATGTGTGTTACTGCACGTGTTGATGAAGAAAGGACAGAACCAAGGTTCAACAGCAGTTGTGTAGTTTTCACTGACAGCAGCCTCAGTGGTATTACGACTCACAGAATACTAAATACAAATGCCATCAGATTGGTCAATTTGCATTGGTCAATTATGTTTTTCAGAAACATCTTTACTGTGTTTGGAGTATATTTTAAATAGAGCTACCATCCATGTTTTTTTTCTCCCCATAATCCTCCCATGTTCACCTGATCTGCAAAATACAACTGCAAATGGTAAAAAGTATATTTAAATAAAAAGCTACCTTTAACAGATCACCCCACCACCACCACCACCACCACACACACACACACACACACACACACACATACACACACAAGCACATTCACCACCACCCAATATCAACAAACACAGACACACTTCCCCAGCGGCAGCATATACATACACACTGGGGATCAAAGCGCATGGACTCCACCGGGCCCAACAAGCAGCCTTTGGCCTGCCATGTGAGTGGCAGGGAGAATCAGCCTGAGAGACACATGTAGCAGCATCAGAGAGGTCTGGGGAGGAGCTGCAGAGACAAGACCCACAGCCAGCACAGAGGCTAACACTAAGGCTGCAGCGGCCTGAAAAGTCTTACTGTTGCATTATCTCTCCATGGGCCTACTGAGCTGGCACACACACGTGTACACATATATACTATATATATATATATATATATATATATATATATATAGTATATATGTGTGTGTGTAGATATTTTAGAGGTGTAACGCTACGTGTATTCGTATTGAACCGTTTCGGTACAGACGTTGCAGTTCGGTGCATGCATGTTGAACGGTATCCAGTTTTCTCAGTCCCGATACCGATTCAGATAGCGGCACAAGGTATCTGACGATACAGAGTATTGATCTGATTCCAGTGTAAAATGTGTTTTAAAGTTAAATTGCAAAGTAAATGACAGCCAATCTCTATTTTAGGACTTAGATGCATTTTAGAAACCTGCTGTTGATGGTGTGGCCTGGGTAGGTTAAACATGGCTGATGCTTGACTGTAGACCTACGCGTGTAAATTAGTTTTATTGGATTAGCCCCATAGATCGGTTACAACTACTGTATCCAATTGTCACCGATACCGATCCAGATATTTAAGTCAGTATTAAGTCAGACCAATTTCCGATCTCATTATCGTATCAGTGCCATCCCTAGCATAAACATAATATTAGGCATGACTTAGTACAGTTATGTAGAATCTTGACTATATTAATATATGACATGAAGTCATATCCCAACAGCAACAAAGTTATGAATACAACATATCTGGATCAATTAAATTATTGTGAAATGGAGTGTGGCTGGTCTAATAAAAAGTATATTAGGCCTATTTCTGCTCCTACAATATACTGTATTTTTCCATGAGGCATGTTCTGTACAAAAAATAAAAAATCAAACGTGAGGTTATATAGACTATCAACACGTTCTCACTCCCAACTAGTCAAAAACTGCAGCTTGGTCAAGGACCTTTCTCGTCACTTTTCGAAGCGTTAGAAAGCCTTTGGCGTCGTAGGATGAAGACTTCGGTCATTGACTGTTACGGCAAGACTACGGAGTTACACCACCAGTTTATTTTTAGCTATATGGGCAATTTTGGGCATGCTCCAGCGCAAATCGTAGCTCCTGGTTGTAGATACATAATCAAAATACAATCTTGACATGTTAAAATGTAATTACTTGAAATCATAAAATTAAAAAGTTTCAGTTATATTTCAAAAAGTGACGGGAAAAAAAGTGACGAGAAAGATCCTTGACCAAGCTGCAGTTTTTGACGAGTTGGGAGTGAGAACGTGTTGAGACTATAAGCTTATAGGGTATTTGTGTAAAACCACCAATGTACCAAAAATTTACCGAACCGTGACTTCTGAACTGCGGTGTGAACAGAACCTTGACTAGTGTTACGCCCCTAATATATATAAAGTATAAACACACTGTAGGCTATATATACTGTATATATATATATATATATAGTGTATGTGTGTAGAAAACATCCACAAGCCCAGAAACAAACAAAGAGAGAGTGAAGAATGGAGATCTAAGACCTATTAGTTAGAAACTGCTGCAGATTCCTTCTCTGGGAGGTCAGTGGTGTAGAGAGAGAGAGAGAGAGTGAGAGAGAGAGAGAGAGAGAGAGAGAGAGAGAGAGAGAGAGAGAGAGAGAGAGAGAGAGCACTAACATTCTATCATACCATATATTGTTGTTGCAATGCTTCAGTTGGCCCCTGTGACCTCTATCATTACACACACACACACACACACACACACCATGACTGCGAGCCAGGGTCAGTAATGCTCAAGTGGACCTTGATGGCATAAAAGTGGCATTTTGTGCCTGCCTGAGCTATAATCTGGCAACCTTATCATGCTGCTAGCCCTGTGGGCCTGCCTTGCTGTACACCCTCCTGCCCACCATATACTGTGACACATTGATAGCATGTAACACAATACACACAATGGAAACCTCAATCCTGTCAAATGTGTTTCAGCATCAGCGTTTGTTTCATTCTTTCTGTGTGTGTTGTATGTGGACAGGGTCTCCACAATCAGTCTAGCTTCCTCTAATAGTCAAAAAACAGAAGACTGGTGAGGTCGCAGAGGGGACATGTCAGAATCAGTCATCCATAAAGCAGGTTGGTGACAGGCTGAGAGAACACCGGTGGCTTGGTTGTCAACACAAATGGATGGCAAAATACAGTTTGTATATTTGATGATACATAGTAAGATTAAGTCAAGTCAGATAGGTAGTGAACCGCACGCAGACACACAAACTATACGTTTATATGCATGCACACAAACACACCAGTGAATATGGTGATGTTCTTGTTCTATAGTATGTGCTGGACATGGCTCGTGACACCTGCCACACAGGACATGAGATGCGGTGGCCAAAATACACACGCTACCGATCTCAGTATAACTCGTCAGTTAAAAAAATATTAGCCATAAATGTATCCCATTTTAATGGATAGGGGACATATAGGGCACGGTCTTCAAACACGTTCTAGAGCAAAACTATTGGTGATGTCACAGAGTGTTGGTCCATCTATACAGTCTATAGCAGTGCATTCCATCCCTGGTCCAAGGGACCCACTGTCCTGCATGTTTTAGTATGTTTTTGCTAGCTTTGAGCCAAATCAAAACAGTATCGTTCCGCGGCGGCGCCTCATACAGTACATCGAAAATGCATTATGAAGCAAAGCATAGTGCTACAGCTTTGTTGATACAAGCGGTGTTCGCCACTTTGTTCATGTTGCTATTTATAGAGCCAGGGCTGTGTAGAAGTATCAGATTATTTTTTCAACATGCACAGAGAACGGTAAACTAGTGAAATGCGAGGAGATATTTGTTGAATTTGACGTGTATTATCTTACAATTAGCTTGCAATAGCTAACTATACCTTTAATTCAAAAGCAACAGGTAATTCTTTGCTGTAACTGTGCTTCCCTTGTTCTTGAAAGGACCAGCCACCATTGCAGTACACATAGACATAATACCTACAAGAGGATCAAGCAAACAAGTGCAACAATTGACTATGTGTACAGTAATACTGAGAATGACACAACAGACGGAACACCCACGACACTGGGAAAAAAAAAAAGGTGGAGCAATGGGAAGTGGCGAGTGAAAAACAAAAGAGAAAATGGCGTTTAAAAAGAAAGCTCCTTCCTCAAAAGGCCAATGGAGTGAGTTAGTTGGGTGTACTGTAGGTGAATGAGCTGAGTGTCAGATGATGGCTGGTAGCAGGTGCACTTCCGTTGCCTGCCTGAACTAAAGCTACGCTTAATTCCTGCAGATGTTACTAGAGTTGATAGCCCAAAATCAGTGCTTTGACAATAAAACACAGATGACAGAGGAAGGCTGGATGCATAATAAATTAATCAATAAATAAATCATAACGGAAGAAGCTGGCAAGAAGGCATTCCTTCAATGATCGTATCCTTTTTCTTTTATCTTAACTGCACTGTTTGAACAGTTTCACCCACATCTATAAGACAAATCTGTAGATACAGGGGTTAAATTAGTTAAGGGAATACTATGTGGAACTTTGACAAAGAAACTTGATGTCCATTTTATTTGTGTGTGTGTGTGTCTATGTGGGCAGTTATTGGGAATGGGCATGTTTATATAATAGGAAGAAAAGCACAGCGCAAACGGAGTGAAGAATGCCATAATGGCTTTGACATTATGCAATGACATTTTAATGTAGCTCTGAAAAGAGCCAGGTACAAAGGGGGCGAGGAAATGACTAGACAGCGGAAGAGATGTTCCATATTCGACTGCTTGGTAAGATACAGAAACTTTCCCATTAAACTTGCAGTCAACAATCAAGAGTCAAAAACGTACTTGCATATTGAAAAGAAAATGTATTTCATTTTGCACCGGCTTTGAGATTTTTCTTGCAGCATGTCCTTAAAAGGCCCTAATATCATCTTAATATGATAGGCGAGCGCCTAGTGGCTGTGTTTGCCATGGAGCCCAGCCGGGCACAGCCCAAACAAGCAACGTGCCACTTTCCTCTCCATCCTATGGGCCCACCACTTGTGGGAGGAACCGTGGGAGTCGGGTGCGCTGTCATATGGGTGGCAGTTAAGGGCAGGGTCCTCAACAGACCAGACCCGGGTTGCAGAGGCTCAAGGGGTGGTAACCCTCGAACACCGTGGTGGACACTGGTGATCAGGGAAGCTGTCCGACTGATGAAGGAGGCCGGGATATGTTGTCCTGGAAGACTTCGGAGGCGGTTGCAAGGTACCTACAGGCCCGAAGGGCTGAAGCATCTGCCGTAGCAAAAGCAAAGCAGTGGGTGTGGGATAGCTCCAGAGAAGCCATGGAGAAAGACTTTCGGTCGGCACCAAAGTGTTTCTGGAAAACCGTCCGTCACCTCAGGATGGGGAAGCGAGGAACCATCCAAACAGTACAGTAAGGATGGGGCGCTGTTGACCTTAACGGAGGAGGTAATTGGGAGATGGAAGGAACACCTGAATACGATTGACTCTATGCTAGAGACAGAGTTGGAGGCTGATGGGGGATCATCGTCAATTTACCTGGGGGAGGTCACTGTGGTAGTCAAACTACTCCACAGTGGCAAAGCCCCAGGGATTGATGAGATCCGTCAAGAAATGCTAAAAGCTTTGGATGTGGAGGGGATGTCTTGAATGGCACGCCTCTTCAACATTGTGTGGAAGTTGGGGACAGTGCCAAAAGTGTGGCAGAGTGGGGTGGTGGCCAGAGAGTGTGTGCCAATTACAGGGGTATCACACTACTCAGCCTCCCTGGTAAAGTCTACTCTAAGGTGCTGCAGAAGAGGGTTCGGCCGATTGTCAAACTTCAGATTGAAGAACAACAGTGCGGATTCCGTCCTGGTCATCCGTCCTGGGCAGATTTCGTCCTGGGCTCTTTACTCTCGCTAGGATGCTGGAGGGGGCCTGGGAGTATGCCCTTCCGGTCTACATGTGTTTTGTGGATCTGGAGAAGGCGTATGACCGGGTCCCCCGGGAGATACTCTGGGAGGAGTACAGGATGAGGGGGTCCCTTGTCTAGTGATATTCATGGACAGGATATCGAGGCGTAGTCGTGGTGGGGAGGGTTTGCGGTTCAGTTGCCTGGGGCTCTCATCGCTGCATCGCTGTGACAAAAAGAGAGCTGAGCTTGAAGGCAAAGATCTTGATCTACTGGGAAATTTTCGTTCCTACCCTCACCTATGGTCATGAAGGGTGGGTCATGACCGACAGAACTAGATCACAGGTACAAGCGGCCAAAATGGGTTTTCTCAGGAGGATGGTTGGCGTAGAGATACGGTGAGAAGCTCGGCTATCTGTGAGGAACTCGGAGTAGAGCTGCTGCTCCTTCGCGTCGAAAGGAGCCAGTTGATGTGATACAGGCATCGGGTAAGGATGCCCCCTGGGCGCCTCCCTTGGGGGGTGTTCCAGGCATGTCCAGCTGGGAGGAAGCCTCAGGGAAGACCTCGGGGATCTCTGCCTCGGGATCCCCCAGTCAAGCATGCTAATGTGGCTCAGGAAAGGGCAAGGAATTTTTTTTTTTTTTTTTTTTTTTTTTTTGCGAAGCCAGGCAGGTTTATGTGGTCCTTTTTTTTTTTTTTTTTTTTTTTTTTCTTTTTTAAGAAGGTAGGCGGTCCTACCTCAGGCCACAGCCTGATTGGTTATAGGGGTGTGTTTGGAACTACTACTACCGCCCCTAGCCTAGCTTACCTAAAGGAAAGGGAAGTTTAGTTTATAATATTATTGGAAAAAATTATTGTTATTATTTTGTATTTCTAGTGAGAAGATGACAACTTGCAATTGAGCTTCTGTCATTTGGCATTCTCTCTTTTGAAACCAAGCACCTGTTGACATTGATGGCACTGTACTGGAACTTAAGCACCATGGCTTCAAAACTAATATGTGGTGGTTGCCACGTGTATATTGCAAAAGCCTGTTATCTTCCCAGCCCCCACATTCAACCCCATTGCTCTCTGTATGACTTCTCTCTTTCGAGCATCATCTCACCATGATGCCAAAACAACAGTGAGAGTTTTGAGGTTGGGAATACAGTTGTTCAGGGTTTCACAAACAACCAGTCAATGCACACAAAGAGAATATGAGGTGTTGAACCTTATAAAGTGTTAATGTGCCTTTTCATACTGTACATAGCAATTGTGTGAACAAATATACTGTATAGGTTTATACACAACTACAGTATTATTATATTGGCAATTGTTTAAATTATAATTACAGTAATTCAAATACATTCTATGTACAGTAGTAGTTGTAGTTATTAAAGTAGTCATTCCATGAATAACAAATGTCTTTTTTTAAAGTTATTTTTAGTTTTGTCAGTGTGACCTGGAGACATACTGGGCCTTTCAAAGTGGACTGTTACCTTGCCGGTCTGTAATGATCTGTGATATGCCAGTAACAATAAATATCCCAACAAAAAGTTGTCTTTATTTTTATCTATATTGTATTTATTGTTCTGTCTTTCTTAGATGCATGTACTGTATACAATAAGATGGTGAATTATAACATATGGAAAATATGACAATAAAATGGTTTAAAAGCAGCGCTGACACACATCATAGCTCTCCCGCCGCGCGGCTATTTTTGGACCTGCCTTTGCCATATTAAGAGTGGTTGCCATAGTACACACCACTACAGCAGCTACGCACACACACACACACACACACACAGCTTCTATCCTGAAACCAGGATATAAATGAATGAGGCGCTGGGCTGTGTGCACCAGGGTCTGTGACCCTATTAGCAGGTGTATGGTCTACTAACCCCTCTCCATCCCACTATCCCTCACTCTGGCCTCATCGTAGCTCACTCTACACTCACACTTTTGGAGAAAGCCCTTGACTGTTAATGGCCGACATGGAGGGAACCAGAGCTTGCCTTGCAAACACAGTTGAATTAGTAACACGGAGTGGAGGAAGAGCAACGCATAGACGAACCGCAAAGATAGATGGGGCTTTTATCTTTGTCTTTAAGGGATAGGGTTATTGTGGAGAGAGATTGAATTAAAAAGAAACAAAACCTCCTTCTGTAATAGTAACATTAGAGAGATAATTATTTAGCATGAAAAATTATAATTGAATATAATTGGCAAAAAGAGACATCGTTGAAGATAATGACCAGTACACAGCCGTTGCAAATATGTTAATAAAATAAAAATGTTCAACATTATCCATTGTCCACATTTTAGCATCTCACAGCTATAAGGCTATCAAAATTGGACACAAATTATGTTCGAACATTTCTTATGAAAAACACAAAAGCAAAAATATTTTGTGCATTATTGACATAGGAAGGCAAATAAATATAATGAGATACATACTTGTAACAGTATATTAATTCTGCTATCTGCTAGCAAAAATCTGTGTGACAATACAAACAAAGTAAATAACACAGAAGTACGTTTTTATAGTGGCTATAGGCGCATTGGGTGCCACAATATTCTCATTTGCTTTATTTAGCTAAAAACATTTAATATATCACCATGTTAAAAGATGACATCCTACTGTATGTAAACCGTGTCAGAATTTGACAGTTTTTCCCTTCTAGATTAAAGTGACCAGATGGTTTGCCCAGGGCTGTCACGATTTCAAGATGGGTGTCCGATTCCCGACAAATATCTGTAAAGCACTAAAATGTCCTGGTTTTCCACATTCACTACTAAAATTACCCGATTTTCTGCATAGAAGCCCAACAACTGCGTAGAACTCATTTTTTCAGTTAGGAAGATTATGAAAACTCTGCGTTCTTTACCTTGTTGGTGCATCTCGTTTATGTTTTTTTCATAGATGTCAGAAATAACAAGGATGCAACTTCACGCAATACAAAGAGAGCAATCAACTGTTTTCCCCCAGAGCGCTGTCGTGGCCTAAATGCGCTCTGTCTCTATGCTATTAACCTTCAGAGATTATAGACCTCTATATGTCTCTGAGCCGTGGTTTGTGCTAGAGTGAGAACTGAGAATGTTCCGTGTCTGAGAGCTACTGTAGATCAATGATTCGTAATTGATATGCTATTTCGCTAGCCTAATTTTCAAGATGTGCCCTCAGGATGCTACTGTAGTGGTGGAATGGTAGGTAAACGATGGCTTACATAATATGCCTACAACTTTATCTCAAGGTTCCACAAGTTTGCCATCTACTGACCTTATATCTGAGCCTATATCCAAACAGGTCTTTTTAGATAGCTTGGAGTGCAAATTACTTTCTCTGCGACCAAGTTAGGTTGTGAACTCTCTGCCATCATTACCACGGTTGTTGTTGTTGTTGAATTATTTGATCATTTCAGCTTGACCTACATTTAATTTTCAATCAATGAATGTGACATGAGAAATGGCAATAACACACAAGGCAAATAGCCGCAGTGTTTCTTTCGTTTAACATATTTTATATAATTGAATTTAAAATATTTGCCCTAATGAAAAATAAACACATTTTAAGATTAGAAAATGTCCCCTGGCTAGCAGCTAGTCCTAATCCCTAACATGTTAATATTGCTATCCCAGGCTGACTTTCCTGGGTAAGTATCTTTTAAGGGCAATTCCAAAAGTAAATATGTCTCCACACAGAGCGCGGTGTAGCTATTTATGTGTGGAAATCACATTTAGCCCGGCAAATTGGGAGAAACTTCCCTGCCATCTCATATTGATTGAATCTTGCGTAACGATTTTCCTAACGCAGCTGAGCCTCAAAAGGCTGAGTGAGGTGTTCATATCTGAATCAGGTTATGTATTCCCTCTTTCCGCAGAGGAGACGGTGACGGAAACACGACTCACTGCAGCCAGGCCTTGAAGTACTTCTGCACAAACGGAAAGACAGCAGGCCATTTTCTCCCACGATGCAGTGCACACAAAGCCTTTGCTGTTAACGCAGGACACGATACCACGCCGGCTTTAGTGTGACCAAACACAATTCAAAACCCCCATTCTCATGGCTCACAGAAAACAGAATAATTACAATAGGCCTTCTGGGACCTTTCCCAGATATTAACCGTGGTAAATAAATAACGACACTCATATTTAGAGGGGAGAAAAGGAAACCATTTTTGCCACATATCCCTCCCCCCCAGGTACAGTAGTCATGTTGATCCTTCTACCGCATCCACAGAGTGCACAACATTTCCCATGTCCCTCCAGGAAGACTGTACACACACTGTCACAAGGTAATTACTGTGAGGTGAAAACAGAAAAACAAATGTTTACTCATCACATTAGGTGACTCCCTCAGTATCTGCAGGGACTGTAAAGTGAAAGTATGTATGTATTCAACATAGCAGCTCCGGCACACACTCTGGGAGATTTGCTGAAGCTTTGTCGCCAAAATAAATCTGTGACAAATGCACGAGGAATACTTTGAGGAACAAGAAAAGAATGTGAAGGCAGTGTCAGGGAGAGGTGAGATAACAGAAGTGAGAGAGGGAGCACTTATAAAAGTACAGAACAAATGGGGGAAAAGGGGGACAGACTGAAGGAGCACCAGATGGGGATTTCACAATGCCCATCGCTGCCCTCGTTTTCTGTTTACTGCAGTACCACTTAGCCTTAGAAAGAAATGACTCTTTAGTGATAATGTCCTGGCTTTTGAGGGAACACATTCATATCCCTTTGCACAAGCAAATGTGATGCGATTCCATGCTGTATTAAAAATTCATCACCAGCGATATGCGGCTATTTGTGTCTGTAAGAATGCATAACGACAAACGCGTTCGCAGAACGTTCTCTTCAAGTAAATCATACCACAGAGGCATAACCGTGCAATAGGCATGATGCTCGTGCACGCACATGCACACGCACACACACACACACAACACACATCCTCAACGGCCACTGTAGGTTCACACATGAAGGACCCAACTTGGTAATGAGGAAAGAAAACTATATTTAGAGAGCATTAATTCTGTTGATCTTAGGTGGCTTTGAGGCTAAGCACACCAGCCAGAGCGCGCTTGTGAAATATGCTAGTGTTTGCTAACTGGATGTACGGGCGGGGAAAAGCATCGCTCTGCTGTGCAGCAGGAAGCTGAGCTGGAGAGATACTGTCACAGACCATCTCACACCCGAGCCTACGGTATCCTAATGTGCATGCATGCACATACACAGTCATACATTATAAAAGACATGCGGATCACATATGCCAGTGCACACACGGCATTCCAAAATCAAAGATATCAGCGAAAGAGATTGAGGCCAGATGCATATTTCTTCTCATGCGTGCAAGGGTCTTTAACTCCTTTTATATTGGTGACATCAATCTTGTTCTCAGACTACATGGTAACGACAGAAGCTACATTTACACACAGCGTCAGACATGATTACAGACCGCTTCCATCGCTGGAAAATCCATCAAGGCCATTATAAAGTTAGAAGCACAACGGTGGTGTATATACTGTATATATAGAGCAGAGGCCAGCAGTTTTCAGCTTCTCTGTGGTCTCTTGACCAGAGAGAGTGTCTGAGTGGCTCTCTCCCAAAAGCCTTGCTGGTATCCATACTGTCACAGTCAGCAGTGCAGAGGAAGTTCTGATATTCCCCCAGAGAGCTCGGCCTGGGATGACTTGAAGTAAACCTTTCCAGTAGGATACACAGGGTGTCAATTCCATCCATTGCTTGTCTGTGCTTGTCTTTAACAGGTCGGAAAGTTATCCGTTATCGAGAGGAGAAATGGAATGAACAGAACAATGTTGTCACGCGTCGTTGAGTGACAGCATGTCGCACTCTTGCCTGCTTATGTAAATAGGCGGGATTAACACATTTCTGTTGCCCTCATCCCCGGAGAGTGACAACAGACTCTCAATGCCCTCATTGTCTCAATCAAATAAGGCCCAACAAGTCCCATACACACACAGGCATTACGAAAATTGGCAGCTAGCAGTGCACCCGAGCCAAGGAAGAAGTGACAGGGACAAGGCCGTGACAAAACAGTGACTCACGCTCGCTCCCAGGCTTGGCACAATAGAAAATACATTTTAAAAAGCATATGCAGTCGCAAGCCTATGTTAATTCATTGTGACTTGAGATGTACGTACAACAGCTGATTGGGAGGAAAAGTTGCTTTAATCGCCTTTCTTTGTTTCCTCGCTGGGTCTTTCTCTGTATCTCCGCCACTGGCTTTCATCCCTCTCTTCAGGGAAGAGCTGTATCCTAGTGGACAGCCGATGTCTCTATTAATAACACACTGTTATTTTAGCTAACCTCTACCGCACCAGTCCGCCTGATTAAAAAATGAAATGAGAAACCTAATGAAGCTGGCATCTCTGCGGCCACACAAATTTCCCCAGCGTGCCAGATGGACAGATGTGTCCCATTCCTAACCTCCTCTGAACACCTCCCCCAACCACACACACACACACGTCTCAAGTGAGCATCCGAGATGAGGAGACGAGCCACGTCAAGGAACCAAAACAGCCCCAACCGGTGCAGTGTCAGGCAGAAATTACCTCCAGCCACAGGGCTGTGACGTTCCACTGGGGCTCGGTGCCGGCGTTATTACGTGCGGCTTACCAGAGAGCCTGCATATTGAATTAAGACAGCATGGGGTGGCCAGGATGAAGATGCCAGTGATTTAATGTACCCATTAAGCACATCAGCAGATTCACCACAGCCTTTATCCACAGACCTCAACATGTTGGAATGAGGAACTCCTCTGACTGGATATAAATTAAGCCCCCCTTCCCCTTCCCCCCGATGAGTTCCATTAAAGCGATGCCATCCACGGGTCAACTACTATGCAGATGATTAAAATTCTCTGGCAGTTTTGGGGTTAATGTGTTAAAAAGCATCTATGAAGTTATTATAGTCATATTCACATTACTGTAAAACGGTGTTGCTGTAACTTAATTATATACCTTTAATTGGAGTAATTGACTGTGCCTTTTAAAATATCTCCCTAAAACTTGCCGGCCCGTTAGATTCATGAAGATGAAAATTACTGGCAGTTACAGTAAGATAACATTTTGCTTAACAGGCAGTGCTCCCACCACACTATATACCTAACACGCCAACAACAACAACAACAGGTTATTCAACACACTACCTGAGCGTGGTATGAAACCATCCTCAACACCAGACCTTCTTATCAAGGAGAAACATGGCTACAGTTAACATGCACAGACACAAACAGAGCTATGCTTTAATAGCAGCTTTGGCGGACCCAGGAGAGCAGTTAAGGTTACTATGTCCTAGGTAGCATGCTTCACTTGTATCCCCCGATCAATAGTTATTTACTCCGTCCAAATGGCTGTGGAAGAAAAAGGAGCAAGCCAGAGAACGTATGTGAAGCAGTAGGTGTACGAGTGAAAAGAGAGATTGTGAGTAACAAGGTGATCAATTTCTCAGAAAAAAAAACAAAAAAAAGAAACTTACTTTAACTCTGCGAGGAAATTAAAGAATCTGAGTGCAAAATGTGGAAGCATGTGTTGTAATATAATGAAGCCATCCATCTTGATCCATATGCTTCACACTCGCATTTGATCGGTGTGGCAAGGTTAGAACCATGCCTACAGCGCTGTAGGTGATTCTGTATGTTGACAGTCTGTGTTGTGTAGAGCACACTTAACGTTATACTCTAGGGCAGACAGTGAGAATGTACTGTATGCAGTCATGCAAGTGTGTGTGTGTGTGTGCGTGGGCATGTATGTATAGGTGTGTGTATATACTGTATGTGTATGTATGTATGTATGTATGTGTGTGTGTCCGTGTATGTATGTGTGTGTGTGTGCGTGCGTGTATGTGTGTGTGTGTGCATGCGTGTGTGTGCATGCGTGTGTATGTGTGTGCATGTGTATGTGCGTGTGTATGTATGTATGTGTGTATGTATGTGTGTGTGTGTGTGCGCGCGTGTGTATCTATGTGTGTGTGTGTGTGTATGTATGCATGTGTGTGTGTGCGTGCCAACGCTGGACGGTGAGTGAGTGAGGGCTTCCTCGGCAGCCCAGGCCTAAGGCACGAGGGCATGGAGATAAGAGAAGCACAAGCAGCCAGCAGTCTGAGAGGGTAATGGGAAAGAAGAGGGCTTGATGATGGGAGGGGGGAGAGACAGAGGCACTGGGGGAGGGGGGGTGGATGGTGAGATCTGAGAAGAGCAGCTTGTCTCACCATTGACATGGCTCTAGTTTCTCAGCCATGCCATATGCGTGTGTTGCTGGTCGTGCATCTCACAGAGGGACATAGTATTAGAGGTCACAATCTACCCTGCTATGCCAGCCCTGTAATTGATTTGAAATCAAAGGCCAAAGAGTAGAAATAATCCATCCAGAGAACATTAGAGAATGTGCTAGCCGAGCCTTAGCACAGTGCAGTCCATTAGAATTAGAAAGTGGTGAATTAGCATGAATATGTCTCCTATAACACAAGCTGCTCCACATTGGTCTCTCCGCTCTACAGTAGTACTGTAGAGCCCAGGGAAATAAAAATAAAAGAGAGGGCTCAAACAACTGAAAGGCACAGAGAGAAAGAGAGAGAGAAGAGCAAGATAGCCCAATCACTGTCAGTGGCTATGAATTATACACAAGTTGTGCTTGTACCACTGTCTACACACTCCCCCGCTTTGTCACCATTAAATATTCACACCAACATCTTTGTAGGCCAATGTTAATTACTCGTCACAACAACAAAAGGTCTCAATTGGAAATTGCCAATGCCAACCTGCATTAGCATGTTTATGAAACAAACAGATAGCATTTGCTATCAGATCAGACACAGACTTCACTCCCATTCTATAGAGTAATAAAGCCAACAAACACTTGAATTCAATTCCATGTTCCCTTGGCTTGGCGTATGCTGAGTAGTTGCCGAGACTACAGCGTGTGATTTTGCAATTATGATAAATTATAAACAAGTGTTTCAACATGGGGTCATGCAGATATATTGAAATGTGTTGGGGTCTCCCAAACAATGTAAGATTGTCATTAGCAGTTAAAACAAAGTTGGACAAAGGCCTCAGTCGACTTGCACTAAACCTAAGCTGGCAGACAAAGACATACCCCATACAAACACTGATTTTTACATATTTTTGCTGCTGACTGACATTTGTCTAGAAACTCACTCAGGAGAAGCATTCCTCCTTTATCCATTTGCTACCATCATATGCAACAAATCCAACGCTTTGGTGAAAAGCATTGGATTTAAAGGGAAATGTATGTAACATTTATATGTTTCTGGCCACTCACAGCGCTGGACAGCTTAGCCTTATATTCACACACTATGCCATGGGCACCACCCAACCACCGCTTGCAATTAGCGTTGGGAATCTTGCTCAGGCACACCTGAATAGGCAGTGGGGTTTGAACCAGCACATTTTTAATCACCTGTTGCCCCATACCACCAACTGCCACTTTATTTTATTTTCTTGAATGTTTGTTGAACCACATAAAGTGGTACTGGCCAATATAAGCAAATGTTGCTTAACGTATATATAGTATAGGTGGTGGGAATGCACCAATAGCATTGAGTTTCACAAAGGAACCTTGCATGCAAAACCAAGTATTGGCCTTTGTGCTGTTGTGTTGGCTTATGCTCATGCCCATGGTTGGCTGAACTAGGCTTGCCTAGTTGTTTAAAGGTGATATGTGTCATTTGTTTAGTTAATCCGTTAAAAAACTATAACCTAGTTTGTTCATACAAGATGTAGTTACAGCCCGATCATTCCCTGGCATGCGCCACTGCAGTGTTGCTTTCCACCAGATGAATCAGGAGACCATAGCAAACATAAATGGATTATGCCTGATGTTAACTAAAGTTTCCATGGACTGGTGAGTAAACTGCTATTAATGCAAACGGGGCATAATGATCTCATTGGACAATTAAAAGCCGTTTGTCTCACCAGTGTGTGCCCCAAGCACACCCCAGATGGGCCATTGATTGTTACAGTTGTGTGGGGGTAGGTAGAGAATAATGTTGGAGATTATCATGTGTTTCTTTGTCGGTTATTATTTAGTGTTCTGTATTCTGTCAGTTTGGCTTCACCCCCGATCACACCAAGATTGCTGCCTGGGCCGGGTGTGACATTGTCTAGCAGTGCGCAAGAGAATAGCGCGTGCCAGGCACACCGTACCATTTACAATGGTTTTGCTGGCGACGAGTTTCTAGTGACGCATCTCTGTGTGATCGAGGCCTACCAGTAACTAAATGTCTATTCCATGGTTTTTGTGTTTCCTGTCGCCTGGCTTGCGGTCACTGCTACCGACACATTAGAGTGGCCTGCAACCTATAGCCTATACCGTTCCATATGGAGTTGATATTATTTGGCTGACTGTGGCTGTTTAATTGTTGGCACGGGGAAATGATAATGTTGGCTCTCAGTGTTTTAGCAGTTTAGTTGAATTGTGCTATATTTGACCTGATGGTATAAATAGGCTAAATCACATTTGTAGCCTTTTGGCTTATTTGTTTACTGTATGACTGTAATAATAGTGTAACACCCAGGTTTGCGCCAAAGGGCGGCGTATTAATTTTACCGGGTTTGGCTTGTCAGTGTGCGTACCGGCCGCTGGTGGACTACTTTCAGTAAGTAGGTTATTGTTTGCGTTTGCTCTGTTTTGAGATGCCGTTTGTATTCGTCTTCACGATATTGTTACGCACTCTCCTTTGTTCTGAGTATTCCCCGTGTATTGTTAAGTCTTATTATACTGAGCAGTGGCTCGTCTGTTGACGTACTCCTGTGTGTGTTTCGTCTGTCTGCACTTGCCCTCACCCTGCGCTGTTACAATTAGTCTGTGTATGTGGATGCATGTAAGCGCATTGACTGAGAAATTGTCGATAAGAGTAGAACTGAGGGCGAACTTATGACGTCACAATATAATGGTGAAATGCTGACCCCTAATGGTTTGGAGAATATGGTAATTTTATACACAGAGAACCTTTAAAGAATACAATAAATAAATATGAAAACAAAAGGATATATTTTTGTATGTCAAAAGCTAAAGATATACACGTTTAAACTCCAGGTGAAGCTCAGACGTCATGTGGATATTCCCTCTCTCGACCTGGCTAACGAGACTACTGGGAAACACCACAGTCACCAGGCAGAAAGTGTAAACTACAGTATAGTATTACCATGCTAAAGTGTGCATATGTGCATATGTGTTTAAAATTTATGTAGAGCTTCGCACACCGGTGTGATCATGTATAATAAGCTCCCTATAGACTGCATTTCACCAGTACGAGTCGGGCCCTAATAGAGGAATGTGTGTTTTTATGAGTGAATACGTGTTGGTTTAATGTTATTGTGGGTGTGTGTGTGTGCATCTTTGATTGTCTCTGTGTGTGCGTGTGGGTGGGGTGGGTGGATATGGTGTAGAGGGTGTAAACACACCAGCCTACATGGATTGGGCTAACATCCAGTTTGTTCCCTCTTGCCTGAGCTCCACGGTGGCTGCAATGCAATTTCTTCCAATTGACCTCTCTGCCACCGGCACAATCACTCTCCACCGGAGACACGGCAGCCACAGAATACGGAGCAGCCGGCAGCGCTGGCCGGGCGCTGGAGGGGCCCGGCGTGGCAAGGAGGTGGAGATTGAACAAGCCACGAGGTGGAAATGAGATGAATTGGAGTGCGGGAGGGAGGAGGCACTGGGAGGTGAAGGAGTGAATTTATTCTGCAATACAGTGGCAGTGACAAAGCACCGCCGTTTAGAGATCGGCTAAGGAGGAAATTAGGTGCACTGCATAGCTCCGTTAGTTGCTTTGTTTCTATCTGTCTGACATTTACTTGCTTCGGTCGTAATGGCACTAATAAATATCAACTGGTAAATAAAGATGATAACAACAGCTGCCAACAGCTGAAAACGCTGATCCCGAGTGCCACGCTAATCGATGTTAGCATCAGGACAGCCGTAGCAGAATTATAGTCCTGCAGTAAACTTATAGTAACAATACTTTAATACAAACATGAGGGAATCGCCTTTGGGCCCAGAACGAGATTTATGTGAACAATAGCCCAGGCAAAGGCTAAAAGGCTTCATAACAGCTAAGGATTTCCAATAAAAGTGAGGTTGGAGCCTTCTAAGAGCAGCACTCTGCAGTAATAGGATTAGCAGGAATCGGGAATACGGCCATCTTAACTCTTTATGTTGCAGAAATCGCTGAGATGAGATCTCTGCTACAGCCAATAAAAGCCTGCTGACAGAGCAAACAGCAAAACAAAACAAGATCCCACTGAATGACACTGGCCTTGGCCTTTTGAACTGCAGGTTACACTGCCATGCACTTTACAGTACACACAAACACACACGCACATGCACACCCCAGACAGACTAGTATCTAGCAATATTACATTGTAATAGTGTAAATCTCGCTGAGCAGAACAATCAGTGGCATTTAAACGTAATCCTTCCCATGTCTTAGCATGGGAGTGCCGTGACTAACAGACTAAGGAGAAATAGGCAGAGAATAGGGATATGATAAAAGGGCAAAAGAAGGGTGGAAATCAGTAAAAATGTGGAAAATTTGTAATGAATTGATGGCTCCTGGCTTATCTCTCCCTCCATTCAACACCAACTGCTGACTGTGCCACGTTTCTTCTACAACCCCCCCACGCTCCATCTCTCCAGCCCGCCCTTGGCAGCAGTCAGGGACCTGTTCTTCTCATTTCCTTAAATGTTAAATGAAATTATTGCAATGCTTCACTGAGTTCATTTTCCCCCTGCAAAAAAAAAAGAGAAAAGAAAAAAAAAAACAGCAGATAATCTGCTGTGCGTGTGTAACGCATATGCCAGGGCACCCAAAGGTCGGCCTCTCACCCCATACACTCCTACTCCTCTCCCCCACCTTCACATGTAGAGAAAAATCACTGATCCCCTCCCCCTGACCCCTTATGTAGTCCTCCCTCCATCCCTTCCTGTTCAGCTGATTGTGTAAGGAGCACTGGGCCTATCTCCATTAAACTCAGTGAGCCAGAGGATATGGAGGGCACCCCAAACTCCCTTCATGTGTGTGTGTGTGTGGTCTATCTCCATCCCTCAGGGTGTTTGCTTAAGTGCTATAGCTATTCTCTTTCGCCCACATCACCACATTGCAGGTTCATAGCCCCCCCGCCCCCTCCAGAACCTATGCCCTGCGCTGCAGGACCCTCAGAGCCACTGCAAAAACGACCCCCCGCTTACCCCATCATCTTTTCTGCGCGTGTTTCGGAAAGCTGACGGCTTCAAGCTTTCCCCATCCATCCGCGCAGCGACACGCTTGGCTGCGTGAGCCATAACTACCGCTGGGAATGGAAACTGCCGGCGTGGTGGAGAGAGGAGAGGAGCCGGGAGGAGTGGAGAGGGGTGAGTGATGGAATTGTGCAGAGATTTAATTCAACTCCGAGGAGATGGCAGCTTAATGTATATAAATGCACCGAGAGGAGAGCGAAGAAGAGAGAGAGAGAGAGAGAGAGAGAGAGAGAGAGAGAGAGAGAGAGAGAGAGAGAGAGAGAGAGAGAGAGAAGGGGCAGAGAGAGAGTGAAAGAGAGAGAGAGAGAAGGTGCAGAGAGAGACTACACCTTGAGAGGGAGAGTTTTATCATTAATATTTCAGGGAGGGGATGTGGACTGTAGGTCAGTAGAGGAGGAGGCAAAAGTGGCTGTGAAGATGAACATATAAGAAAGAAGCTGCTGGCAGGAGTGGAGATGTAGATGTAGAGGGAGCTTATCTGCAAATAAAGAAAGGAAGATGGGAAGGATAGAAAGAAAAGAGCAATGGAGGTAAACGAGACAGGCGGGGACGTTCTTGGCTGAAAGGATCTTGACTCATTCTCTTTGTCCGGATGATTTTCAGATGCAATCGTATCCTTGAGCACACCTGACAATGTGTGTGCGTGTGTGTGCGGTATGTGTGTGTACATTGTGTGTGTGTGTGTGTGTTGTTTGCATATGATTTTATCATTTCTGCTGGGCTTGATGTCAGGAGAACATCGGTGGACACGACGGGCCTGGACAATCGCTCAGGGGCGTGCACGTGCACACTCACGTGCACGCTCACATGCGTGCGCACGAGGAAGTAACAAAGAATAATTTGGACGGTTTTGTTTGGCAACTCTTATTTATGAAGGAGTCATTTACATCAACCGCAGAGCAGGATTGTAAAAAGGCAGCCGATTTGTATAAACCACACACACACGCACACACACACACACGCAGGCGTACATTTTGGCTAGATTTTCTGGCATTTGAATTGTAAAATGAGTCACATCTGGCGTCTGTCTTCCATTCAGACCACCTAACTTGCGATGCCGTTCTCCGTGAGTCGCCATACTAGATTGAGCGAAGCCATTAAGATTCAATCTACGGCGCTAAATTCTTTGCGCCGGCCTCCTCCACATTCCCACTTGGGAGAATTATGGGATGGCTTCTTAGTCACAGTGGCTTTGCATTGATTGTCAAATTACATTCGCCAGCAGGAGGGCAGATCTCAACTCATACGAGAGCTGTGTATGTATAGCCTTTGTAGGGTGCAGTTGATCCTGCCCCGGAATTAGAACCGCCAATCACTCTCATGTATCACAAAAACTAAAGGAATTTGTGATCAGTGTTGGGCAAATTACTCAGGAATAGTAATAAGCTATACTATTTACTTATTACTCCTTCAAAAAGTAATAATATTACTTGACTTATTACTGGGTATTTAAAGTAAATAACTACGTTACTAGTTACATTACTATATTACTTGTACAGTCACTACCCCTTCTGAAAAATGACAACCTGTGTATCCAGCTCATTTTAGAATTGAATCCTCTTTATTGGAACAATAATGAACTTAGGAGTCAACAATCAGCCCAAGTGAAAACATTGAAGTGTCTCAAACCAGATGATTCAATTAGCCTACCATAAGTTTGCTAGGACCAGAAATCTCGTTCTTGTAACGCAGTAATGCAGCATTACTTTGATTAGTAATTATAAGTTTAATAATTTTTTTGGAAATAGTCGTTAGTTACACTACTAGTTACTGGAAAAAGTATTAATATTACAGTAACTAGTTCCTAGTATCTAGTTACTGCCAAACACTGGTTATGATGTTCATCAGCCGGTGTCATTTTAGTGACCAGAGACAGGTGCAGAGTGAACTGTGAGACATAGAGTGAGACAGGTGCAGAGTGAACTGTGAGACACATAGTGACCAGAGACAGGTGCAGAGTGTGAGACATAGAGTGAGACAGGTGCAGAGTGTACTGTGAGACACATAGTGACCAGAGACAGGGGCAGAGTGTACTGTGAGACACATAGTGACCAGAGACAGGTGCAGAGTGTACTGTGAGACATAGAGTGAGACAGGTGCAGAGTGAACTGTGAGACACATAGTGACCAGAGACAGGTGCAGAGTGTACTGTGAGACACATAGTGACCAGAGACAGGTGCAGAGTGTACTGTGAGACATAGAGTGACCAGAGACAGGTGCAGAGTGTGAGACATAGAGTGAGACAGGTGCAGAGTGTACTGTGAGACACATAGTGACC
>JAODUK010019528.1:0-26039 GCA_027564635.1 Typhlichthys eigenmanni
GGGGGTTGAAGGAGACTTGGGGGAGTGAGGGAGGGAGAGAGAGAGAGAACAAGATGGTGGGGGGAAAGAGAGAGAGGGAGAGGAAGGGGTGAGAGAGAGTGTTAGAGTTAGAGAGGGAAGTAGCAGTGTAACTACTCCAAACACAACCACTTCTCAGCAATCTGTTTTCACTATAGTTTCTTTCCAACCCCCCCCCCCCCTCCCCCCCTACCCCACACACGCATCATCAGAGTGCTCCATAATGTTCCCCCGGTCCCTCCCAACAGATGTACATGAGTCCAGAAGTGGTGCTTTGCCGCGGGCACGACACCAAGGCAGATGTCTACAGCCTGGGCACCACCATCATCCACATGCAGACCGGAAGCCCGCCCTGGGTCAGGAGATACCCACGCCCCGCCTACCCGTCCTACCTCTACATTGTGAGTATGCGCACCGTGCAGTGTGTGTGTGTGTGTGTGTGCTGGACAACTGGCTTCACTTAAAGGTGGAGTCAGCGATTGTCAGTCAGCAGCTTTTGTAAGATCACGCGAGCTGTTCGTTCCGTGTGCTGGCTGGGAAAACAGTGATCTGGTGTTACCAGCGCTGGCTCTGTAAATGGGACAAACACAAACCACCACACAATACTATCATAACCTTGGCAATATGTGCCCAGTGTGTGTGTGTGTGTGTGTGTGTGTGTGGGGCGGGGGGGTTGGGGCAGAGATTAATAGGGAGCACCCTAAAGAGAGCTGAAGTCACATCTGTGTTGTGGGACCTTATTTAGTCAACGGTGAGAATAACATTATTTTTAGATCCTGTTTGCTTTGTGACATGAAGCACGCTTATGTGTGTCTGTATAAAAGATAATTCTTCAAGTCAAGAAAGTCTCAGTTTGTCGTGCATGTGTTGAAAACTGTGAAAATATGTAATTAGTAAGACTACAAACCCTGTGTCGCAGTAAGTGTCATGACGTTGTCGCGCCACAATCCACAAGCCGAAGAGAGCATTGTTTTGGTGACGTGTGTTGTGCGAGACGAAAGCTGTAGTTCACTGAGCGGTTACACACAAAACTAAAGATTACTTTATAGTTTCACAACAAACTGCAACGTTATTGACTTGAACAATTATATAATTATAATTATATAAAGAAGTGACTTGGCACTGAAAGGAGAGGTGGTTTTGTGTTGATCAAGATCAAATAACAGTCTTTCTCCAGCATCCCTGACTTTATTTGAGGTCATGCACTCTCTGCATGACAGCAGTACCCCGATTAACAACTCACCATCCACACGCAACAATCTCTTTCTGTTACGTCACTCTTTCATACCTGACCCACGGCACGATGTGCCGTATCGCGTCAACGAGTAGGAAGGTTTCCCGTTCATTCACACAAACATCAGTGCACTTCTAAAGACATATTTCCATGACCGTGTTCGGCGTGACCTCCAGCCTACATGGTCACGATAAGAGGATGTGATAACTAATAAGGTCTTTGATTGCAGAACGCACTCTCTGCTGGCAGGCAGTCAGGCAGACAGGCAGACAGGCAGACAGGCAGACAGACAGACAGGCAGACAGACAGACAGACAGACAGTCACTGCTTCCATTTTATTCTGCTAAAGGGTTTCCGCTGCGCTGGTTATCTGATTTGTACAGTCGCTAACTTCCTCATGAAACTGCTGTCATAGGGAAAGATCAGTGTAGAGGCTTAGCATTAGACCACCCACCCCCCACCCACCCACACACTCACACACACACACACACAGACGAGCATTGCTTTGCTGGACCTTTCTGTTTTCATTTTCCCTTTCGAAACAAATGCCAAGTGCTTCACCTTTCCCTCCTCTGGGGGGGGGGGGGGGCGCTAATGTGACTTCCTCTGACGGTTGAAATTCCTCTGCCCTCCTCCCTTGCACCCCTCTAGATCCACATGCAGGCGCCCCCTCTGGAGGACATATCAGAGGACTGCAGCCCCGCCATGCGCTCCTTCCTGTGCCGAGCCCTGGAGAAGAACCCTGCCCTGCGTGGCTCCGCCGCGGAGCTGCTGCGCCACGAGGCTATCAACCCGTCCCGGGAGGAGCAGCCGCGCTGCTGGAGCCTGGACTCGGCCCTGGTGGAGGCCAACCACCCCCTGCTGAGACAGCACAGTCAGCAGCCCGACACCACGCAAGGTGAGGACCGCCTTCAGATAATGTGTCATCGAATCCATTAGTCGATTAGTCGATTAGTCGACCAGTCGACTAGTTGACCAGTGGATTAGACAACAAGTCGATAAATTAACTAGTGGATTAGTCAACCGGTCAATTAGTCGACCGGATTAGCCGAATAGTCGACTAGTCGATTAAATGTTGCTACCCACAATAGTCGGCACCAGAAATGCTAGTATTATACTATTAGTATATATTCATTAGTGTATTGTTCACCATAACTATATTTAAATCCCACTGAAATGTGTCATTTTGCGCCAGGTGCATTTTAATATTTGATTTGGTTATTGAGGAATTTGATTAACGATTAAACAGAATTTTTATTTTTTTCTTACAAACATATATATATATATACATATATAAAATTCGTACTAAATTTAAACTTCATTAAAGGTTGTTGTTGTTTAAAACGTCAAGGAAATTACTCGTTAGGAACAACCCTAACTTAAAGCCTCACATAGTTTCTGTATCTATTTGTGTATATGCGTTTACACAAGGTGACGTTTGCACACCATGCGTGCACACTGTTTAAGTATCACTTTCCTGTTTTGCAGAGTCCTCCCTGTACTCACAAGACTCTGCCCACATAAGGAGAAACGGCTCACTGTATGTTGATTTAGGAGCCATAACAGAGTTCTATAACCTTGTGCGAGGGCCCCCCACTGCTGAATACGGCTAACACTAGACCACTGCCATGCGTACGAGCCTTCCATGTAGCTAATGAACTCCCGTAAGGCCGGTGAATTGTCCAGCCGGGGTGAGGGTTTGCTAAAAACATGGCCGAAGATGAACTAGGATTGTTTGGAGGATTCAGTCAGGACTCAGGAGATCTTGAATGGGCAGAGCTTCAGTGTTGCGTTGAAATGGAGTAAGCTACTTATCTACGAATCTTAACAGTTCGCAACACTGCTGGACAGTGGTTGAAAGAGATTTATCATTTAGCAACTCAATTGCATTCGCTAATTATATGACTGTGTTGGACGGTATAGATTTTAATAATAATGACATGCATAAAATCTTTACAGTTATATAACAAGATATACCTGTTGCTATTGTTAGAAAATACTGTAGTTAAGCATATGTGTCTGTGTATATGCATTTTACAACCATTGTTTAATTAATATGTTCTCTATGGACTTCTTTGTGTTACTTCCTGTGGAATGTTATAGTTTCTCTTGATCATAGTAATTGCTGTGCAAATGTAACTTATATAGGCTGCATGTTACTGACAAATCTAGTTTGTTCATCTTGTGAGATGAGAGGTATTGTGCTTTTTTTTTAGCATGGAAAGTGAATGTGTTAATGTGATATTCTTGCATTATGTAAATAAAATTAACGGCCAATACAGATTGTACAAATCATTCATGAATCAACTTTATTTATTTATTTACCTTTTGTTGGCATTTTAGCCTTACCAATTTTCAATTGGAAGTTATCTGTTTCTGGGAAAGGGGATGTTTTAAGCTTCACCGTGTAATGTTTCACTTCCATTCTTTAGTTAGTTTTCTCTCCGCAAACTGTCCTCACATTTCTGAAACTGTATGGAAGTACTGAAGCTGGATAATGTTTTTAGGCCTATAAATTAGACAGAGCATTACATTGTTAGTAGGTAACTGATATCTGACTCAATCTTGGACTTAAGCAAATATTCAGATCCAAACCCCAGTGTCTTGTTTGTTTGATGTGGGTGGACATGTTAAGGTCACTGATGGTAATCAGGGAAATGAACAGAGTGAGAGCACTGTTAAGTTTACTGTCACACCACCCACTTGCGACCAGAGCAGGAGCAAACAAAACCTGTTCGTTGACCCCCCCACCCCCCACCTCCTCCCTTCCGTTTAACCTTTAATAACACCTGTTTGTTTTGAGGGCATTGCAACAGGGGTGACAGACATTTAAGCATTAGTCCTACGCACATCCTACAGAAGTCTGTTTCCTGTTATGGTTGGTATATACTGTAGGTTCAACATGAAAGAAAACAAATAACACTCAATATTGCGCTAATAACTACAAATGAGCACACAGCAGATTGATTACTGTTGTTATAATTTTTGCAACAAAAATGTATGATAAACTTTGTGTTATATTCATTATATTGTATTATATCTCATTGTGACTTAACATGCTTTGTGGCATGGTTAAGTTTGCATTACCTGTCCAATAGGGTTTGCATGCTGGGTTCATTACCTGTCCAAGAGGGTTTGCATGTTGGGTTTCCGTGACTGTCAACTAATAGATAAAAAAACCACAAAGACTTCTCCAAATCACCTCCCACTCACATGCCAGTGTGTAGGCAACAGATGAATAGTAGTATGCACTGTTAAACATCAGGGATTCCCTACAACTAATAATATTATTAACATAGAGATGAGCCTCATTGCAGATTCATATATGTGCTTAGGTCAATATTTATTGTCCGTATTGTCTTACAATTGATGTTTGTAAATATTTACTTTGCTACTAATATTATACTACGAAATATTATATACTAAAATTATACAATAATAGGAATATATTACATATATTACAGTTGGGTAAGAACGCCAGACCAGATTATGAGAGAGAGAGAGAGAGAGGGAGAGAGAGAGAGAGAGAGAGAGAGAGAGAGAGAGAGAGAGAGAGAGAGAGAGATCACGCTGTAATCAAGAGCACAGCAGTACCTAGGCGCCATCTGTTGGTAGAAACGATGTATGATACCATGTAAACAAACACCCAGCAGAGGGTGCTATTAGATTAAGAGATGATTGACTAGTAGTCACCTAGTGACCCATATTTTCTCTAAAACCCTTCCAACTGCATTGATGGATGTGCAATTGAGGAGACTGAAAGACACACAGAGCCTTTTGAAATGTTACCGACTGTTATTGTTCTTATCGACATCATTACCACTGGTGTTATTACTGTGGGACCATTTGTCCTATTGTTTGTAAAATTGTTATTCATATTAAGTGCTACCTGCCCTCTAGCTTTGGCAATACTGTTGTAATAACTGTCATGCTAATAAAGCTAACTTTAATTGAATTGAGAGCGAGAGAGAGAGAGAGAGAGAGAGGGCACAAGCAAGGAAAAAGGCACAGACTAAATGAATGCCAGGTAACTTCCAATTATAGGGTTAAGGGAGATATAATCATATACATGTTTTGCATAACCTTTATTAAATTAGCCAACCAAACCCAACCAAATCATAAATTCAATGTTTAACTAATCTAAAGCCGTTTCTCCAACAAGTCTGTCACCGGGGTATTGTTCACAGCCCTGGTAATGGCTTCTGTTTGGGGCAGAGGCTCTCCATCGTATGGACCTGAACAGGCCTGGGTCGGGTTGACAAAGATGAACCTGTGCTGCTGTGCAGGCCTATGCTGATGGGCTGCCGAGTACGGGAGGAGCCCCCTGAACCTCAGCACCAAGACCAGGCGTTTACACGCCAGTTAACAGTGAGGAAGACACCCTTTGCTTCCTTCTATGACATGTCATTATAAGAACATGTTGGAATGTGTGTGTGTGTGTGTGTGTGTGTTAGAGACAAACAGAGAGAGACAGAGACAGAGAGAGAGAGAGAGAGAGAGAGAGAGAGAGAGAGAGAGAGAGAGAGAGAGAGAGAGAGATAGAGCATATATTTTCACATGTAGCCTATATCTATATGTGAGCGTGCTACTTTGTTTTTGTGCCAATCTGGAAGAGGAAACTCTGAGTTAGTTTGCCTTTAGAAGAATTCCGTTGTTCTGTTGACATTGTATACATTGTGTAGGTTTGAAAGAGGGAATGGAGAGGGAATTTTACCATTATATATTATTAGTATTATTATAACTGTACATGCATTGTCTAGGCTGGGATAGCTATCAACCGATTGTTTGGTGCGTTCTGCACAACTTTGTTTGTGTTCCCATTTACAGAACCCAGGCCTTAATTAAAGAAACACTGTATTTTCTTTTTCAGCTTGAAAACAAGATGGGCAAGAACTAGTACACCACGAGAAGATATAGACGCTGAATTTGAACAACAGAGGGGATATTGAGCTGGTCCTCAGAGTTACTGGGAGTGTAACAAATCATTTGATCAGAAAACATTTTTTCTTCCAAACATTTAAACACATCTGAAAATACACATTACCATTAATACAGACTATTTATGAATCTGTCAATAGGTCTAATTATTCTAATAATTTAGCATTGAATACACCATTACAAAGTATTTGTATACATGGCACAACATAGACTGCCCTAGTATTGTTGACCCGGTAAGCAACACAATTTTATTTACGTAATAAGGGGTCCCTCTGCCGTGCTAATGGTGTTTATGTCAACTTGGTCTGAAAAGCGTTGAAGACCTCAGTAGCTTACAACCACTGTTTCGGCAGTGGGAGGTAATTCCCCAACAGAAACAAATGTGCACATGTCCCACAATGAATATATGAAACTTCTTATATGTAAAGTATAGTCTCCCAACACTCTGGTAGCTTCTGGTTTATGAAAATGCTTAATGGGTGTGGTTGTAGTCTGGCTGCACTGTTAAAAGTGCTAAGCATTATACCTGATGTGATACCTTAAGCTCCATTAAACAGAATATTTGACAGGTCCCCGTATTTTATTTCAACTTGCTATCATCATTAAAGTGCACTGTACCTTTCTTTGAGCTTGAACCTTGTTTGTCCTCACCAGGGTGGGAATTTGGCTGACAGCAGAAGAACATAATTATCCTTCTTGGCACAGTCTGGCTGAACAGGAAAGTTTGGGCGGGGCAGTGATACTCACAGGCCAAGGATATGTTGGCCATACACCACTGCCATCCCTTGGGGAGGGCCGGACTGGAACAGTCAATTTCACCCAAGCACAAAACAAGTTGTTCTTATTATTAAACTGCGTGTTCTTCCCTAAACACTGCGAGATGAACATTTGCCAAACACTTAAATATACCTGATGTAAGAAGAAGAACAAATGCTGGCCTTGTGTGTATGCACATAGACCTACTGTATATAAAAGCACAGAACAATAACAAACTTAAAGGTTAACACTTTTTGCCAAGGATATAAAGTCCCTATTCTGAAATGATGAACAGGATTTCCAGGAGAAGTGAAAGTAATAAAAATATATAGTTAACTGAAGCAAATGGGATTTACAATCTTAACACAGCAATGACGCTTGTCTTTTTAGATGAAGAAACCGTGCTGCCCTCCGTGTACAGAACATTACTTTATAACCACAGGAATTGCAACTTGCTTTTAATTCAGTAAACAAGAAAGCAAAATATTTCAAGATATTTGTCAGATTCTTTGTCAATTCAAACTACTTCATGAGTACGCCACCATCAGGCTGGCTGTACTGTACATTGTCATTGGCAAACTGCTGGGTGGCATGATAGTCTGGATCCGTTTAGAGCCTGAAAATTAAAATGTTGTGGCCTGTGGCACAGTTTCACAAACAGTAGTTACCCAAATCACATGCAATCCTACTAAGAATGCATGAAACTATCCAGGGTGGTTTTTGACACTGATCACCATGACTTTTCCTCTAGTACAATTTCCTAAGAAATCACACACTCCACACACAGGGTCATAATCACTCACTTGTGACATTTTATTGACAATACATAACCTTCATAGACACTTTGTCAGATAGCGCTACTGGGGCGTTGATATTAACAGGCTTGTCAGCTTCAGCCTATCTATCTCCAACACAGGAACTCCATAAGGAGGGGTCTTGTCAGACAAGACCCTAATGGTGGCAAGGGCTTGCTTCAGGTATGTTGAAGTGGTCTGGACTGGGAAGTCTTGAAAGCACCGGCCTTCACGGCAGGCTACCAATATGGATTTCATCTGTATCGTGTTACTACATTTTTGCAGCTCCATCTTGTTTTGTGTTCCCGCTCTGTGTATGTTTCTCAGTCTTAGCAGCCCAGGTACCAGTAATCTCTCCTGGAGGAAAAGCGGACACCGCTCCCTGTTGACCCAGCAAAGATGGCTATCTCGCTAACACAAATGCTAGCTGAACAGGAAAACTATCACCTTTACCGGCTACTGTAAAAGTCCAGTGGTTCAAATCCTGACATGAAGCTGATAACCAGTAGAGGAAGTTCTTTCAACATCCTGGTTTGGAGACTTATTCACAGGAGAGTCAGTAAGAACTGCTTTGGCGGTTCTATGGCTTGTGAAACTGTGACCAAATGTACCGCTCAAAACTGGACTGCTACTGCGCGTATCATCTCTGGTGACGTTGGCAAAGTAGTACTTTTCAAATGCCTGCTATATGCAGCCTGTAGGTTGGATAACATTATAGCTTTAATCATCCCGTGTCCCGTATTAAATACACTTAGCTTTTACGACTTGGTTTGCATCGCTGAAATTCAAAACCATCCTTCTCTCTGCATGCTCATTTGACAGAACACAGTGCTGGCCAAGTCTGTCAATATTTCTCCTCTAATATACAAACCATGAAGCACACTTCCATGTAAATACAGGTGAAATTGGAGCACTGCCTGGGCTTTAAAAATGATACTAGCTTTACATACAGTACAGGCACGGTTGTTTTACTACTACTTAAACCTAATCTCTATCCCAGAAGACTTGGCACATGTGAGCTTTCAAACATTGCCCAGGCGAATGTTAATAATATGAGCACTAAATCTCAATTAACAACAAGGAAGCATATTCTGTGGCCTCTGTGGAGATTTATCTTCTGTAACGACTCAAGCTCAGAGAGTAGGGAGATTGAATGTAGAATTAAAACAGACTTACTACATACTTTTCAGCTCATTAAACAAAATCTATAGTGAACACACCTGGGGCATTTTCTCATTAATGCAATGCTAAGTATGACAAATCTGAGTGCTTACAGTAATTCAATAGGGAAAAGAATACTGTACTCTGTACTGCAGATATCACTGCTCCCTATTGTTTATTTATTATACAGTATTTATGTCTAAGACAAACTTGTATATGGTAAACATTGGCGTAAAGCAATTGTTTATTCTATATTTTTTTTAAATCTTGCTTGCTTATAAGAGGAAAAAAAAAAGTATGAACACATAGACATAAATTGGACTGCTACTACTGTGGATTTTACAATGTGATTAGTGATCTATGTCACTTATCCACACTTGTTTTAACAGTTGTCACGCTGATCTGTTCCCGATGAGCTTAGCTGGTTGTGGATAAATGACCATTCAGCCCTACAGTGACCTCTGACCTCAAAGTAAAATTGTGCCTTTTTCAGTCTCTTGTTATTGAGGCTACACTGGTCACCTGGAAACCCATGGTGCTCAATCTTCTTCCTTTCATTAATTTTCTCTCTCTCTCTTTTTTGTTTCTTTCTTTTTTTCCTTCCTTCTCTCTCGTTCTCTGCTGGTCTGCCATCATCACCTCCCTGTGTGAGACCAGAAAAACCTTTCACACGTCCCGAGTCAGGGGCCAAGACCCCATTCAAAGCTCTCGGAGGGTTTGAACACCGCCCATGTTCCGCGCTGTCTCTCCCGCTAGACGTAAATCACGCTTGCTTTGCGGGAAAAGGGGACCGGGGGTTGTTGAATGTGAGCTGAGCTCATAGGGAGACAAAAGTCCAGTCCGAGGTAAAGGGGACAGGGATGAATTTGCAGCAGGGATCTGCGATGCTTATTCTTAAATGTGCGTGTGTGTGTGTGTGTGTGTGTGTGTGTGTGCATGTGTGTGTGCGTGTGTGCTTGTGTGCGTGTGTGTGCGTGTATGTGCGTGTGTGCATGTGCGTGCTTGTGTGCGTGTGTGCGTGTGTATGTGTGCGCATGTGTGTCTGTTCCATATCGCGGACATGTGTGTGTTTATGCTTAAGCAATTACATTGTTTGCATTTGTGCTTCTTTTTGTGTGTGTGCGTGTGTGTGTGTGTGTGGCTAGGCAATGGCTCTGTCCGTACTCTTTAGGCCTTGTCTGTCCAGCATGTTTGCTCTGCGCTGACATATGGTGCCTGGGCCATTTATCAGCGCTTAACTAGATACACAGGCCGGCAGGAATGCGTGCGAGACGACAGCGCCGAGCTCACGCACTCCTCCTCCACCGCATCTCTGTTTACCTGCCATTGTTCACGGCTTCTGTGCGAAGAAGAGGAGAAAGGAATGATTTATGTGTGTAGTGACAACAACAAGTGTTTGGGTTGCAATGGCGCCAACAAGATGTTTCTAGCCCGCTCTCTCCATTTCACCCCGCGGAAAGGGTTGACACCAAGACGGACTGACTCCAATGTACGACCGTTTATTTGTGGAAACTGTTGCAAAATGGTAAACCAGAGATCAATGAGAGTGTTTATGCTGCGTGTTTTCATTTGATTATTTGCACACACACACACACACACATGCAGGCACACACACACATGTAGACCCGCACACGCACACACACACGCACACACACACATACACACACATACACATACACACACACCTAAATCTGAAGCTCTCTGGGATGGGAATGTTTTATGGACTGGGTGATTTTATAGGCACATTCGCAGAGTTCAGTCTTTTCTCTCTTAAAAACAACACCCCATTAAAATTTGCTTGGTGGTTTTATGGGAACAGACAGTCTTAATTTTTTTTAACAAAGTCAAGTTTCCCTCTTGATGTTGCGCATCCTCTTGGATTTGCCATATGATATTGTTGATGTCGCTTCAGGAGCACAGGGTTCTGTGTATTCTCCATCCTGTTGCCTCTCTTATCTCGCATGGAGCTCGCCGCCTGGCCTGCCTCTATGTCCGGCCTTGGAGAGCCCCCCCTTCGGAGGAGAAGGACAAAATATGAGTGTGGGGTGATGGGAGGTCTGGCATTCAGCTCCCCCCAACTCTTCATATAGATTGGCCCCAGAGTTTAGCGAGATGGCAGGAAAGCCCTGGAGGCTTCATCATGACCCAGACCAGATCAAGGGACTCTGGTTTCAGAGACACCCTGGAGGTTCTAGGGCAGTAGATATAGGGCATTTGGGTCTTTTCTGCAGAGACGTGAGATTAAAGAGGAGCTGGGGGTGGGTGGGGGGGGTGGGCAGGGGTTTTAGGACAGGCCGGGGGTTCGGGGAGGGGGGCTAAAGCTTTTACTAGAGCCCCCCACCCCATGAGGTCCTCATTTGTTACCGGGACCATTACTGTGACAGTGTTTACAATCACCGATAGATTACGTTTACCTAAGAATTTGTGTAATTCCTTGTTGAAATGCATAAACACCAGTCACGCGTCTCCTCTGGTATTAGTTCCTACTGCCTGCCGGAGACCGTGGCGCAGACATCCCCCAAACCAGAATATTGTCTAGTTCTTCCCTAGGAGATGGCCTGAGTTGAGTTCTACCCACACACACACTTATCCATGCTGCGGGCACCGGCAGGGTCAGAGTTTACATCACTCGCTTTACTTTGACTTTGGAGGACTCGACACCCTCCAGCTCAGTCCCGGGGGTCGGGTACGGCCCTTTGAGACATTCTACACGGCCCGCCCGGTACATCAAACATTTAAAATCTAATAATACAACGTGAAATTACTTGATGAGCTCTGCAGAATGTTACGTGATTTACTGCTGCGTAAAAAAATACATGGTTAAAGTGAACTGAACGTTAGATTATGAAAATGGTGTTGCATAGGAACAGCCAACTTGCAAGTTAACAAAGTTAGCATGTTGCAGCAGTGAAGTTCTCTGACATTTTCAATGTGGCCCCCAAGTGAAAATAATTGCCCACCCCTAGCTACTTGTTGTAAGAACAGTTCTTCCATATAGCCACTAGGTGGTGCACTTCGAAAGAAAAATCCTTCCAAGGATAACGGTAAACTAAATATCATTAGTTAAAATTGCTTTGGGAAGCAATTTAAATCCATTATATTATTACTATTGTTGTTAGGGTTTATGTGTCACATTTAAAATGTCATTGACCATATATGATACCAAACTGTTTTTGCCTACATGGCAGTGTAGGTTTGTTTTCATTGTTACACATTTAGCCAAGTTATATTAAAGGCTTTTTATCCTATAACCTATTGAGTGTCACCAAACTGTGTTGATTTAAAAACAAAAAAAATACATAAAAAATGTCTTCATTTATTCATACCCACATGCAAAGCAACAACATTGATGGGGGTAAAATGGGGGAATGGGGATTGATCTCAGAAAAAATTGTGGGTACAATTATGTATATATTTTCGGCCCAGTTATAGCTTTTGTGGTGAGAAAATCATAAACATATGCACTTTATGACAAACAAACTCACGTCGGACTCACTGGACATGTCACCCATTGACACGACAGCATGTTTCAGGTCCAGCAATATCCAGAAACTCCGCACTGCCATTGAAGAGGATTGGACCAACATTTCACAGGCCACAATGAACAACCTGATCAACTCTATGTGAAGGCAAAAACATAAGTGTTGCGTTTATAATTTGGTTCAGTCAATATACATATTTTTTTATATATATTTTCTAATATATATATATATGGTTATAAAAAAATAACCAAGACATATCCTGGATAAGTTCATATCCGGAACAAGGTTTGGCATCCCGCTCTGTGAGACCACAAATATTTTACCCTTCCAGCTCTCTTCCTCTCTCTGTCTCTCTCTCTCTCTCTCTCTCTCTCTCTCTCTCTCTCTCTCTCTCTCTCTCTCTCCTCCTGAAATACACACCTTCTTCCAGCCTGACACACCCGCGCAATGAGACTGACAGTGGCACACTGACCACTTGGTGTTATTTGTGTGTCAATACCTTCTTTCACAATGATTTGGTTTCCCCATCTCTTTTGGACTTTCTAAGCATAGACACTCACATACTCATAAATACACATAAGCGCACAAATATATACAGTACAGAGACACCACTGTCTCCCATTGATACATTCACACAACCAGGCCCTTTGAGAGCATATAGATCTACAGCACAGTGCAGCCTTTACCAAACAGAAATATAATGGTCTTTTTTTTATATTTATCTGTTATTCATGACACCTTTTGGCTCTGCCTCTAATACAAATACCTTTGATATGTAGAGCAGCGTACTGTAATTAGCCAACTCAGACTGGTTTTACCAGACCAGACTGGTCTTAACAGGACAGATTGTAATGTAATGTATGATCTTCTCATCTAGACACTGATTGTAAGTCACTTTGGATAATAGCATCTGCTAAATGCTGTACACATATAATGTAAAATTGTTTGCTGGTTGGTCTGAAATGTGTTGCGGTCATAAGGAGAGAAGTTACAATGCGCACGAGTCGGTAAATTCTGAATATAGTTCACATGTCAAGGCGTGAGTTTGCCTTTGCCCCGTTTTATCGCACTGCCACCACGCTACTTCCCCTTGATTTAAATAAAAACAGGGTGTGAATGGGGGGGCGGGGGCATAAAAATGGAAGCACACAGACCACCACTGGCATTTTATCCGTCTGGGTCATTCGTATGCCTGTCAAACACATCCTGGGCCACCGGAGCCAACAGGAAATGCCAAGCCAAAACTGTTGCTCGCGTGCGCACGCACACACACACACACACACGCACACACGCACATACACGCACGCACGCACACATGCACACGACCCCCATGCTGAGACAGGGGGTAATGGGTCAGGAACGCGACGCCCGCTGGAGAGAGACAGCGGGCCTCTTTGAGGCCTTGTGATAGAAATCAACAGAGGCCTGGACTTGGTGGGGGATCGGGGGATCGGGGGGGGGATAACGTTTGATCTGGCAACCCGGCGTTGCAGTGTACAACCAGTGCATAACATTATCCAAGCACTGTCAATCCTAATAACGCACCGAGGCTGGTTTTAACATAAAGGCCGGGATATTACGTACTGTATCTCTTATCTGTAGTTAACACTGAAGCAGAGAGAGAGAGAGAGAGAGGATAAGAAACAAAGGGGAAGTGGAGGGGGAGGGCTGTGTCTGTCTGTCTGTCTGTCTGTCTGTCTGTCTGTCTGTCTGTCTCTGTGTGTGTGTGTGTGTGTGTGTGTGTGTGTGTGTGTGTGTGTGTGTGTGTGTGTGCTGAATAAACGTGTCTGTTGAATACACAGTCAGGCCCCTTGTATGACAAAAGAGGAAATGGGGTGGATGGAATAGGGAAGTGCTGTGTGTGTGTGTGTGTGTGTGTGTATGTGAGTGTGGGGGGGTTGAACGGTAAGGATGGACCGGACCAGTCAGCAACTCAGGAACACTCGACATCCCGAAGGCAATTGAGTTGCAACGCATGCCGACCGGAGGAAGTGTGTATTTTTGGACGCTGCGTGTTCCGCTGAGCTTCCGAGGAGCACAGCACACACAGCCCCCGCCCCCCAATACCCCCATGTTAGAACCAGACCTGCTGAAGAGAGTCCATTGCGGGTCAGAGAGGCCGGGACTTAGCAGCAATCCAAGCATAACACGGATGAGACGCAGGAGATCCATCGCAAAAACCCCATCCCATCCCCGAGTCCCCTCGCTTCCTGTTTTCCTTCTATCAAGGGGGCACCAGAGATCTGTGCGTGAGGATGTTTGGACTGGTATAGGATATTTAACAACCCCACGAAGGAAACAAGTTCAAAGGACTTTTGGGGAAGCTCGTTTAGAGCTGGCGAGTGGGCAGACAATGCTTCTTTGTCTATAACTCTACATGGGCCCATTACTGAGACCATTACCAGTACTGATGACTCATCAAGGTGAGAGCGGCTAGATATTTCCAGCACTGAGGTTCGGCTGGTTGCACAACAAGCTAAAGCAAGACAATTATGTCTTATGTTAGGACAGAGCCTTCCTAGTGGCTTTTGAGAGACTGTAGTCTTACACCGGGTGCACAGATATGACCACATGCAATAATGAGCGACCGCTGACCTCTTCATGACCTCCTGGATTCATCACAGCATGGATAAGAGGTTTTTTTTGTGCGTGTAAATTGTATTCAATAGCTACTTCATCACATCAACAATTGTTTATCAGGAGGAATCAGTAGCAAAGACACACGGAATGGGAACGTGTGTTTGCTTTGCAAGCACATTGGGGTAGATACTGTGTCTCTTATCAGGCTCTGCTCCTGATCAAGAGGCCCCATCTAGACAGACAGATGAGAAACACATTTTTGCCTTATCAAAGAAGGCCTGCTCTCTTCTGCCCTATACATTCTTTCATCCTGTGCTTGCTTATGGATCTTTATCATGAGACATTTAACATCAGACACTAGTCAATGTGCATAAGTCTATCAGGTCTGTGTACTGTCTTTATCTCTGTCCTGTGATCCTAGTGTTTAGGTCTCTACACAGTTATAACACAGGGTCTTCTTAATCTGAGTTATTATCAATTCTTAAGGCCAAAAAACATATTCTAGTGGGAAGGCAATGGAGGCAATGTCATTCTAACCTGACATGCCAGATTCATCTTGGGAGCTGTCCATCAAAACAGTGTTAATTGTATTTTTGTACGGATTTGATGATGAATACAAGTGAAAAATTAATGCAACTAACCAGGTAGGCTGAGTCATGAAGATGTCCACACCTGTGTTCATTTCGTCAACGAAAATATGACAAAAATATTTAGTCAATGACCCTTTTTCCATCACTCAAACGAGATGTTAACGAGACGAAAATAGATCACTGCGTCAAAACCATTTGAAAAAGGGCAGGTACTCCAAAAATTCTTGGCAGTTGATTGGATCTGTCTGTCATTGTTGTTTTCAAGTCGTTTTTGCTGTCAGCAGACCTAAACCAGAGCCATGGAAATAACAGAGTTACGCCATCTCCGTTCACGCCATTGGACCCTTTTTTCACAGCAATGGCGGATCGTGGAGCCTCAAAATAGTTCCCCGCAGTTAGCCTAAATACTATTTTATTTTATTTTAAATGTAAATAGGTGCATTTATTGGCTACTAATTGCCAATAAATGAAGTTATATATCTGTATATATATATTCAAATTGCCCACCAAGCACCTCCGGGAAAATTTTTAGCCTATTAATTATTAATACAATGCTGATTGGTCAGATCAATTGCTACTTGTATCCAGTCACAAAGATTTCTTGGCTTTCCAGACTGGAAGCAGCGAAGTTCAACTGAATGAGGCTAATGTCGTTGTTGACAGTATATTAATGTGTTGAACCTTTTTCATGGTTTATCTACAGTGCTGTGTGGAGAATGTTATTACGTGTGTGTACCTGTTAGCAGTGGTCTAGCATTTATAGTGGTCTGGTATAGTAAACCGGAGGGTCAACCCAGTCCGTGGTCAGGGTCTTAGGCCATGATTTCGTCCGTAATTCCTTTATATCAGCAATCAACCACAGACAAAACCCCCAAACCCCAATACATTGTACCCAACCCTTCCCCCCACCCCACCCCTCCCTTCCCCTAGATCCATGGGTGGTTTGTCTGTGATCTGGAGGTTTCTTCGCCTGGTGCCAGCATGCGCCGACAGCTGATCTATTTATGCGCATGTAATTGGTTGACCTGTTGCACATAAAACAGCTGACAGGGCAAGATTTACGTGGGTTGAAACACTAAGACTACTGTTTCGTTACGGTGCGCATGTGCATGTGCGTATGTGTGTGTATGTGTCGCTGTATGCGCGTTCGTACATGTTTGAGTAGATCAGACTCGATTTTATGCCTCGTGAAGAGAATCACATGTGCGGGTTGCTGGCTGACACACAGACAGACCACCCTCACATTCCCAGACCCTGGCTCCCGGGACACCGTAGACCCCAGGACCATATTTTAACCACAGCGCTGCTGGAAATGCGTTACACGGCGTGGAGAGGTTTTCTCTTTCTCTCAGGCTTTTCAGCCTTATATAACTGATATAAAAGCGATGCAAAATGTGTGGAAGATTTTCATCATGACATAATAATAAGCACAGAGGCTCTGAATTGACAGGGTAGAAAAGGAGGAAAGTATTAAAGAACAGGAAGAAAGCAAGAAAACACGGAATGCAAAATAAATATGCATTACTATAACAAGGACGTACAGCTTCATGAGTGAACACTGGTTCCTATGTTAAGTCTTATCTTGATCACTTGCGGTGCTGCGCGGGGATTCTTGACCTTCGTGGAGACAGTACACCCATACTGCTAGAGAACCACCTGAGAGACTCCCCAACCATCACATAAATATAGCTGATCTATACAAGCAAACTCCATTCTCTCTTGTTCCCACTTAATAAAAGACCCTCCGTCCTCATACACAATAAACACAGACAGGAACAGAGACAAATGAAGGGTAGCGGGGGGAAGGTTGGGGTCCCCCACAAAAGGCTTCTGTGAACATTGATCCCCTTACGCGCAATACCTCCCTGGGAACATCACACTCCTGAGTGATGGACTCAGCCAGCTGGGCTGGTCTCAGAGGGGAAAGAACGTCCCAAGAAAGAGAATAAGGGGTCTCTCTGATTTCCAACGCCCCCCCCACCCAACCCCTCCCCTTGTCCTTTAATAAGGCCTTTCACTATAGGTGTCAGTGGGAGACGGGTGAGGGGCCCCTGGGACGGAGGTCAGGGCAGCGCACAAAAGAGGTCATAGGGAACGCTCTTGTAGACTCGCCAAATGTTTTGTGTTACATACAATGTCCTCACGGTAGAAAAAAACACACTTGATGCAGTAAATGGGATCTGTGGTACATGTTACATGTAAAGACAACTGAGTTCAGATGCTTTCTCTGTGCGCACACACACACACAAGCGCGCACACATGTGCCCACACGTATACACACACACATACACACACAAATCCCCCCCATCCCCAGACACACACACACACACACACACACACACAAATCTCCCCTCAACACACGCAAATCCCATCCCCCCCATACACACATACACACACACAAACACACACACACAAACACACACGCACACACGCACACACGCACACACACACACACACACACACACACACACTTCATTCTCTCAGGCCTTTCGTTCCTGGTGGGTGTTGAACTTGCTATGTTTTATTAGCTATCTGACATCCATCACATATGGAGAGTGGTGACCTTTTCAAATTCCTGCCTGTGATTAAATGCCAGTAACAGCCTTTTAGGGCACGAGCTAATAGAGGGTTTCAGTACACACAGAGCAACCTCTTCCCAGTGGAGGTCAAGTTATTAACACCAGAAAAAGTAGATGACAATCTCTCTTTTTCATCAGAGCGGGACAGGACTTGTTAAGAAGACCGGGAGTTCTGCTTAATGGCAGCCATTAGTATTTCGCTGGTGCTCGACACGGAGAGTATTAGGTGATACTTGCTAATTCCTTGCAAGAGTTGGGGCCAGTTTAATTAAGAATTCTGCTCAGAGAGGAAGTCACACTGAGGTGGAAAATGAGATTATAATTCTAAAGGAGAGCATTAAACAAAATCTCTGGAAAATGTCAAGATTAGAGCAAAACACAAAGTGAGTGTTTTCGGCGGGACATAACTTTCCCACACACATGCACACGCCCAAACACTCACACTTTTCTACGCTGGCTCTGTCGAGGGGGAGTTAATATTAAACATTTCTCACAACCGCCGTGTTTCCACACAAAGAACGGTTTGTCTGAGCATGTTTGCTCAGTTTATTAAAATATCCACCGCACTAAAGTGATCAAACCCTTGAGTTCTCCCACTAAATCTAGGTAGTCACTCTAAAAATATTTAATATGAACCATCAGCGCAAAACCAACAGGAGGTCTATGAGCCTGCACTTTTAAAAAAACAACACACAGACACAGTGGAATGCGACAATATCTTCAGATAAATCCACCCTTATGATTTGCTGCAATGCTCCATCGTGGAAAAACGCCCTGCGACAACTCTGCGTGGAATATGTTTTATAGCATTTGCCTCTCCAGTGCACGAACGATGTTGCTTTTAAAAGAACATGAATGCAGACATTGTCTAGAAGAGAGAGAGAGAGAGAGAGAGAGAGAGAGAGAGACATAATGTTGGTGTTGTGCTGACCCTGGCCTCTATCTTAACATGTGAGGGTTTATCTTCTTCCCCCATCAGAAGAAAACTGCTCTGGGTTATTATTGCTGACCTCTATGTCCTTTAACGGTCAGGGAGAAAGCTTTTAACCCCTATATGATTTCCAGACTGTGTACATTGTGCTTTAATTAACTGTGTAGGCCTACAGTACTCATACTAGTTTGTCCCAAGCTACATTAAGATGCAACTGTCAAGATACCACTTTTTTTCTTTTTAAAATACCATACATGGTATAAAGCTGTCTTCTTTAGTGTAAACACTCCACCGATAGAACAGAGCCATGATTAATCCTATAGTTTCCATATGGACCAAATAAATGGCCCTATCTCAGCGCCTGTGTTGGGCGAGCTAAGCCAAAACATCCACATCCTGCTCGAACCACAGGACAAACCCGACATTCATAATATCCACTAAACAAACGACCACCTCCCTCTCAACCCCTCAGGGAATCTGTATACAGTGTAACGTAATCCACATTCAAAGTGTTGGTCGCACAGATCCCTAGGTCTGTCCCTCAGCGATGCTCATCCCGCACCCCGCAGGATTGTGCCCCACCTCTCCTTTCATCCGAAAAAAGTGGCCATTGTGTGGGCGGTTTGTTGTAAAAAGCGGGGTGTAGCGATGACCCGTCGATGGGTGCAGAGTTGTTGTCCAAAAAGACAGAACGTGGCTTAAAGCTACACGTGATTTAATGGCCACTCTGGTCATGAGATGCAATTGAAAATATTTTTTACTGTAACTTTAGAAATGACCATGAAAGCAAAACCACATCTGCTACCATGGCAGCTCTGTGCCGTTTTACATTTCCAGTGGAGTGCCAGTGCATTTACCCTGCACTGTCATACAGTATTCTCCAGTGAAACACTCATGTTGACAAATCCAAATACGTTTTGTGTTAGACTGTTGTTGGTATGCCAAAGCAAACAGCAAATGAACATTTATACTGGAAATAAACACTCATAAACATGAAACATCTTTTTTTCAAAGATGTAAATCTTTGTTTTGATTTTGCCAGCATTTACACATTTGTTCAGGGATTTGACATGTGAGAGTTTAACCCATTTTACCATTACCTCTTACAGTAGCTATTTCTTTACAGTGTGTTGCCAACATTTCCGTTCCCCCCCCCCCCCACCCCACCCCCCCTTACCCCAATGCATTTGGAAAATCCTCTTCGGCGAGGCACACAAAGCCTGTCTTCACCGTAGAGAGGAAGGAAGCTGCGGGAGACTGGAATACCAAGGCCCTCTCAGCGTCAAGGATTCAGAATGGAAAGTTATTATAATTGCCACTGGGGCCACTGGCATAATATTTACAGTGCTTGTGAACGCACCGGTGCGCAGAGGCACTTAAGAAACATTTCCCGGTGCCCAGTTGTCATGTAGATGGGTTGGCAGGTTTACGTTGCCCGAACAATATCATGCCCCATCAACTCTATTCTACGACGGACCGCGGTGCATGTCCGTCAGTGTGTCTGCCCTATGAGGTCACACTGACAGGTTTCCCTCTAATCTATCAATGGCTTGTGAGCACAGTTCGGCCTTTATGAACTTCAAAAGTCGAGGCCCGGCCCGTCCAATCTGCGATGCCATCTCGGCTCCCTGTTTTCTGGGCTCTTTTTCCCGTAGGTGGTCCCCGCTACGGATCGGGCCGCTCAGAAGCGGGAAGATCTGTCTTTGAAGCTGAGCGCCTCTGAAGCGAGGCACGTCTCGGTGTGAGTGACAGAAGTCTTCTCCCTCATCCCCACGCTCCCTCCCCCCCCACCTCCCCCCTCTCCTCCCCACTGCCCGGCAGACATCAAACACCACGGGTCACTCAGTTCCGACAGAACCACTTCAAGAGGCCCCAAGACTCCCTCCCTCTCCTGAAAATCCTTCGATGTACAAACCCAACGTACCTCCCTCCCCCGGTAATTCAAACCAGGCTGACTGCAAGAGGTGAGTTGCTTGGGTTAGAGAAGTGCAGCTGGGGTTAAAGGTCACAATGGCAAGGGACCTGGTCCGGATGGTATATAGGGCATGGGCTCTATGGTAGTTGAGAAGATGATAGAGAAGCAAAGAGGATGAAGAGCAGATGGATGTGGAGTGGCACCATGGCAACGCATTTCTCAGTCTGGGAAAATGTTGTTGACATACTGATAATTCAAGAAATACATCTACAAGAAATTAAATCAGTATGTTTGATGGCTACTCCTGTCTAAAGAATATGTAACAAGTATGTATGTTAGACGGCTACTTCTATTTAAATAGCGATAACTCAACATACAGCAACAATATTGTCTTAATGGCTTCAAACATATTTTTTAGGCGTGTGCATACAGTATATCTGTTTGCGGCTTTGTATGCCTATGGTGAATTCAACCAATATATTGCAAAATAAGTGCTGGTTTGAAAATGGGTGTTCTGTGACTCATGCAAAAGCTTTAGCGATAAAAGATGTAGGCTACGAATGGTAATACAATCGACTATACAGCATGTAAACTCAATATTTCCCTTCAGAAGAACACAGGAGAAAAGCGTTAGTCATCCTCCACTTTGGCATTTCTGGTAATTTTAGTTTCTTAGGGGACTCTATATTGCGCCACGAATCCTCACATCCCTTAAGTACTAGTGAGTAAACATATCCAAATTGTCCTTGGACCTTTGTTTGTTCGTGCCGTTAAAACACGACATTTATTGGCCTTGGTGTTCCTTTTCATTGGGGCTTTTAGCTCCATTAGTCTCTTAAGTTGCCCTTTTATATGTCTGAGACTGTTTATCTAGCTATTTTGACTAGGAGGGAGGGAGGGAGGAGAAAGGGGGTTGAGAGAGCGAGCAGATGGAACATGGCGTGCCAAAACTAGTCACTCGGCAGCCTATCAGTGACAGGCCATCACGTCTACAATGTCCTAAGTATGCCTCATTGCTGATCGCCCCACCCCCCGCCCTTGCAACAACTCAGATCTCTACAAACACTGGCCGGTTGCACACTATAGTCCTCTAATTGGTAATGTACCTAATGGATGTTAGCTGAAGAGGCTGTGGTTATCAGGGCCAGCGGCTGGAAGACTTGGGGCGGGGGTCACGACAGAGGCTCTCTAGACCCAGCCCGGGAAAGGTGGGAAGAGGGAGGGGGGGGAGGGGTTCAGCTCCAGCGGAGCACTTTGCGGGATTATTTAGGCTAACTTTCATCTCTGTAGTCGGGGCCGGCGCTTGCAGAGTGATCTGACCCCGTGACCCCCCCGTCTCTGTTCCACTACTCTGTTTGGAAGTTTAAAAAAGAAAAGAGAAGATTCCAAGCGTGGAGTGTCTCCCCTAACCGTACGGTCCCCAGTCTCGCAGTCATCGCTCTGGCTAAGCTCCCCGACAGGTTTGCCCCCAACAAGTGTGTCATTACCTAGGTAAGAAGAGCCTCACAAGGTCAAGCTCGTACAATGGACGTTTTGAAGTGAGGCTAAGAGACGCTTATCAGCTGCACACAGAGGAGGCAGTCTGTGCGACAGCCATGTTTTATCACCAGCCGCTCATTTTCTGCGTCCCACGGTTTATACATCTAGAGATTCTTTACCAATAACTCTCCTATAGACAATTCTAGAATTTTAGCAGATAATTCCAATTGCATTTCAGTGGGAATCCAGAGCAACGTTGCACATATACTGCACGCTTATCTATAATTTCATCCTTTTTCTAACAGACCTCATTTACTGACTGCACCAACATATCTCGCTGGCTAGTTTTCTCAGTTATCTCGGAGACATGATCTACTGTACTGTTCTTTGCAACTTGTAAGCTTAAGTGTATTTGAGTTTACAGTATATTGTAACCAGCCTAACATATTTATAATACTCACACAAGTAATTGACCAATGTGTGTTAAGCAGAACCAGCTGGTATATCTGTTTGATGACCCAACAACGTGACATGTGTTTTGCTTGAACCTCCGCTATGCTTTAGTTCTTGTCCTAATGCCTTTTGAGGCCAGGGGTAGATGATGGAGACTGGCATTCTACATTCCTTGGCCTGCAGTGCTCTCACATCCTTATGAAGGAATGTTATTTAATTTTGGCTGGACCTGTCATGTATTGTCCCAGTGAGGGTGCACAGGTTGAGCACTGGAGTTGGGGGATGTCGGACCATGCTAGGGCACTGCCGCTATAAAAGATTGAAGGCTACATTCTCCATGTTGGCCCTTAAGATTAGAACAGGTTACGATACGGATTAGCATATCTACAGAATTTGTACAGTACACGTTTGTCAAAAAGCAGGACTAGGAATGTTATTTAACATAGTCTCATTTAAATATTTGGAGGGTTAAATGTGTCAAATGTTATTTAAATGTCCAATGTCAAAATGGACTGGCAGCAATTTTTGGTGGAGTCAAAACCCCTATCAGCTCTCTTTCATTGCCTGTTTGTTGAATACAGCTCTAACTCAACGTCGCGGTGGAGTAACATGTCATATAAAATGTTCAGTTAAAATTAAATATGGGAGCTAGGATACCAGGGTCACCACCCCCTGCGGCCCATAGCAAACTCTGGCCGGTCTGTGGCATGGAGAGATGGAGAGAGAGAGAGAGAGAGAGAGAGAGAGAGTGAATGAGAGAAGGAGAGAGAGAACGGAAGAAAGAGAGAGAGAGGGAGGACAAGGGGAGGAAGAGAGAGAGAGACGGGGTCGCTGGTGCGCGAGTGCTGATCAAAGTTTAGCCAGCGTCCTGCTGCGCTCTGAATAAATCCTCCCGCCAGCTAGCCTCTCAGTGCCAGACTTGTTTCAATAAGTCCTCCTTATTGTACACAAGGCCGGGGGTCTTTGAGCCGAGCCATTCACCGTCAGCTTCCCAGAGGATTACATATCTAAATATATGTTGTGAGAAGAGCTGCTGGCTTGTGTGAGAGTGTGTGTGCGTGTGTGTGAGAGAGAGTTTGATTGTGTGTGTATGTGTATATGCGTGCGTGAGAGAGAGGAAGAGAGAGAGAGAGAGAGAGAGAGAGAGAGAGAGAGAGAGAGAGAGAGAGAGAGAGAGAGAGAGAGAGAGAGAGAGAGTGAGAGAGAGAGAGATAGACCAGTACAGATAGACCAGTGTGATGCTCCTGGCTTCTCTCTCCTAGATAGAGAGGTGAAGTCACTGTTGTATGCTGATGACCTTGTTCTGCTGTCTCCTAGTGCACAATGACTCCAACTGCAGCTGGACATGGAAGAAACAGTACTGTAAGAGCTGGGCCCTAGCAGTTAACATGAAATAAAACTATTATAATGATTTTTCAAAAACGTATACCCATCACATCTCCAGGGAGTTTTAACACGGCAGTGAATGCACTAAAAGAAAAAGCTCGAATAGCCCTAAATGCAATTAAGAGAACATTTTACAATCTCCAAATTCCAATTAAAATCTGGCTAAAAATACTTGAGTGTCATCCAGCCTATTGCGCTGTATGGTAGTGAGACATGAGGTCCACTCAGTCATCATATAGCTATACCTGTTGGGACAAACATCCAACAGAAACTCTACACGCAGAATTCTGCAGATACATTTCACATGTACACAGAACAACACCAACAAATGCATGTGGTGCAGAATTAGGCAGATACCCACTGATAATTAACATACAGAAAAGAGCATTAAGCCCCCGGGAGACCCTGCACTCCAAAGCTCTCCACAACCAAAAGCTGAGTCCAGAATAAAGTTCCCTACACCAGTTGCTGCTGAGACTGAATGTCTCCCCCCTCAAACACATTTCGTCCAGTCTCACAACAACATTGTTTTCCAAATACCAATCAGAGTAAACCAAATTACAGAGCAATGTAAAGAAGCCTTTTGTAACATTGGGAAGAAGAAACTAAAAGCCAAAGCAGACTAGTATGTTATCTGGCCCTAAACAGAGAATATGGCAGAATATCTCTTTACTGTCAGAGATATAGATAACAGAGACAGACCCTGACCATGTACAGGCTTAGTGACCACAAAATTGGCAATCGAACAAGGAATGTATAAAATATTATGGCAACCAAAATAATATGTGGTCACTGTTGGACAGGTGAGGTTGAGGCAGATATGTACTTCCTCCTTAAATGCAAAGAATTTAGTGAAGTAAGAAAATATTACTTTAATAAGTTAAAATCTGAAATTATGGGCTTCAAAGAACTAAATGAGTTCTCAAAATTGTTGGACAGACTGTATCTTATTTGTATTGCTTAGTTTTGTTTGCTATGCTTTGGCAACATTGTCTTTGAACTTTCATGCCAATAAGGCAGAATTGAATTAAATTGAATTGAAAATTGTGAGAGAGAGAGAGAGAGAGAGAGAGAGAGAGAGAGAGAGAGAGAGAGAGAGAGAGAGAGAGATTTTGTGTGTGTGCGAGTGTGTGTGTTAGTGTGTGAGGTAGTTTGTGTGTGTGTGTGTTTGAGAGAGCGCACATACAGTATTCTTGCGTGCGTCAGCTGCATAATTATATTGTCAAATGAAGCGGGGCTGAGTTGGGATACTTTAGTGGGCCTTTGTGTGTGATCTCACAGCTCAAATGCCGTGGCTCTGGGCCCTGTTCGGTTGAGTGTTCTGCTGGAAGGATGGATGGATGGATGGATGGATGGACGGATGGACGGATGGACGGATGAAAAGCAGAGCGGTGACTTCTAGGGTTTGTGAACGTGCCATTCAGCACTGTATATATGTGGAGCCACACTAACTGAGAAATGGGGGTGGGCAGAGGGTCGGGGGGCAGCGGGTGAGGGTTCTTGCTGACAAGCCAAACTCTGCAGTGAGTCATTTCATAAATATAGTGGCAGGTGGGACTTGTTGGACATGCCTAGTCTGTCCTTTACAAATGGAGGGTAATGTTCCTGACCTCTTCACCTCCGTGTAGCAGCTGTGGCTCCTCAGTCTATACAGCCTTTACTGTTGAGTCACACATACATATGCGCACATGCATTTACGTATGCCTGTCCCAATCTCTCTCTCTCTCTCTCTCTCTCTCTCTC
>JAODUK010019538.1:0-26038 GCA_027564635.1 Typhlichthys eigenmanni
GAGTTGCACATTGTGTATGAAAGGTGCTATACAAATAAAGTGTATTATTATTATTATTATTATTATTATTATTATTAGTGTGATAATACGTTAAATCAGCTGCTCTAGTGTTAGTGTTTCTCTTCACTAATGCGCTGTGGACAAATAGCCTAATTGATAGATTTTTCACATCACACTTATCCCCACCCCCACTGGTCGCTGATTGGGCGAACAGGGTTTCCAGACTATAATCTCAAGTGAACATGTGAGCTGAGAGCAGTAGTCGGGCGGAGCCAGGCTACAGACACCCAGGGGACGCTGGAACATTAGCGCCAGTCTGTTAGGGCTGTCTGTCTCTGTCACCGGCCTCACTCCGAGGCCACTTCTCCGTTATCTGCAGCGAGCACATGTCTGCCAGTGCTAATACACACTGCCTGCTAATAGCACCCCATCACCCCCCCCACCCATCCCCACCCGCACCAAGACCAGGGTCCTGCACTAAACCCCAGCTCAGCTCTAACTAGATTCCCTTAATGTGTATTTGGTTTTAAGGTGTATTTCTCTTGCGGTTAAGTACTACAAAAATGTTGTTGTTGACTTGGTTTGTTAATCAGTGAGTGTACAACCCCCCCCCCTCCACCCCTTTCCCTTCTCCACAAATCATTCAATGGGTACAATGCACACATGCACACGTGTTTCAAAACAAAAGCAGTTAATTTGTTCTGTGCTTCTGGGGGCTCTACAACGATACAACGACGATAAAGTAGTGCTAGTTAGTTGTGTTAGTAGTGTAGTGCTATCTCTCCCACTCTCTCTCTCTCTCTCTCTCTCTCTCTCTGACTCTCTCTCTGACAGTCCCATGTTGCCTCCTGTTGCTTCAAATGTGCCAACATCAGCAGCTCTCTCTCTCATGCGCACACACACACACACACACACAGTATACAGTATATACTTCTATAGCAGTGTTGTCTTTTATTGTGAAGATGCTCGCGTCCTCTTCTTGAGTTCTGTTTCTCTCTTCCTTTCATTTCTTCTCCTGGGGTTTTTGTCACATAATTGCTCCCCGAAGGCTGTGAAGGCTACTGTTCCCGATGCCCTGGTGGTCTTCTGTAGCCCCAATGAGCGCTTTGCTACAGCGCTCATTTGTACGGCTGGCTCACAGTGGTCCAGCGTCATGTGACTTAATCATTTCACCCATTTAATGAAAATGTAATTTACATTATATTTACTTTAAAGATACATTAAGATGTATTTGACAGTAATAAAGCAAATACAACATGTGTAGGATCAAAAACACATCCACTGTCATCCTCAAAAGGAAAAATAACTGGCATGATTGACATCTCAGATGAGACTAGCAAATACAAGGAGGAAGAATACATAACTTACAACATAAACCTAAAAACAAGAATAGCTGTATAGGCCATCTGCAATCTGCTGCACCATAGCACCAATATCTATCCACTAACCCAGCAACAGGGCAAATCATATAAATGTAATCTAAAATGAGGTGCCCCCCAGTTGGTTTCTTTATTCGGAGTTCATGGGCTGGTCTGTCCGTGCAGACCATTTGTCTGCTTCCTCTTGCACTGGCATGCTCCATTATCTTTGCATCTTGTTTTGCTGTATTGCTTACAGCTATCTGCTCATTCGGAACTCACCACCGTGAAGTTACAGATGGAGATTACGGAGAGCTGATTAATGAAACAAGGGAGAACATTTCTTTCACAACTTAAGATAATTCCCCACATTGTGATGTTTGCCAATAAACCGCCAGGCACGAAGGTTGTCTTGTGTGGGGGGACAAGCAGCTGCATTCCCTCCTTGAGGGCAGCTCGATATCATGTGTGATGGAAGATCAGAGTCTGTGGCCTGTTGAGAGATCACTGCTGTCCCTGGCAAAGCCACATTGACGAGTTCCTCTCTGAAATCGCTCCCTATCTCCAATTGTGGGCGTTTCTATAATTGTTGCATACACATTATTATGCACAAGTTTCACAAATAAAGCTTAAAAGCCTATAGTCCTAGACTAAACATTTTTCAATGGAAATCTTATCTACAAAACGAGTGTAATTGAAAACGTGGAACCTTTAGAATGTGATGGCACCATTTTGTGAACCTACACACAACAGTACATTAAATTGTGTTTTACTGTGTAATTAAACCATGGTGGGCTCCATGAGAACTTTGAGCAAGGATATTATACTTTATTTCATCTGCATTAGCCTAGCCTTCCTCTTTTGATTAGCCAGGCGTTATCATTTTCTGCAGATGATTTAGAGAAAATCGGCTTTAATTGATTTTTATAAACATCTGAGTGGAGACGCCTTTTCGTTTTTAGGCTTCCTTGAGTTCATCAGAAACCATTAACCCCTGAATGGATTCTGGCACACACCAACAACCTCAGAAGAGCAGAGCAAAGACTTCTCTCTGACAGATAGATTTTATTAGGCTCGTTATACCATTTTCAACTTGAATTCACTTTAACTTATCAAAGCGCCCATCAAACTGCACACAGCCATCACAAGTCATTTGATCTCCTTGTGAACCGTGCATGGATTAACTTCGAATCAGAATGAGACTCTTTTGATATTACATAGAAATTATTTCATATTAGATCAAACCTGTGAACTGCTACATGCTTTGTGTGTAGCAGCAATCACAATACCATATAGATTACTAAATACATAAATTCTGTTGACCTGCATCTTCACAAAGCAGCGCTTTACACTTATCAGTTATCATTTAATTATGATCATTAGGATTATGGTTGGGATAAAAATTATTACTTGTTTGCTAAATGAATGGGGGCCCTGTGGAACGCCTAGCAAAGTATTTAGAAATCCTTTGCGTAATCAGATATGCTAATGAGAAGGAAGTGGAATAACTGCTGCGATCACAGAGACCCAGTCCGGGATTACGGTTTTGGGAACAGCCACCTGCACGTTGCCAGAGCATTGTGTGGTTAACCGTAATGGGTTTTGGTTTTCTTTGTGAATATGAATGCGTATGTTTGGCTCTGAAAGCCAGGTCAATATAACATTTTAACAGACAGAAACAGATCAACAACCACATACCATATGTCAATCACTCACACAAATGTACTTGAAAACACTTTCTCTATATCCACACGCTCTCTCACGTGCGCGCGCACACACACACGCACAGCGTTACCCTTTTCTTATTAACACACACTTGTCGACCCCTGATAACAGAAAATAACCATGAAAATATGCAGAAAGCATAATTATGATTAACTGCAAGCATCTCTGTAATTAATGAAAATTACCAGCCGATCCATAATTAATGTGGAACATCACTGGGAGAAAAGTCATTTCTAAATCCCGATCCAATTTTAAAGCTCAGAATTACATTCATCTGTCCAAAATGATCTCCAAACAGTGGCTCTCTTCCATGAAATGTGATGCAGCTTCGGGCATCTCATTTTTCATACTAGATATTTGGTGACAGAGGAAAATGGTAATGTTGTACTGAGAATTGATCTAAACGACTGTAATTTATTCTAATTCAGACATTCAAACATCAAGGGAGTGTTCACAGTGTGCAGTTTATGGCCAGCTTTCTCACACAGAACAATAAAAGTCTGCAAGGTACATGCTGGACTTTACACACACTCATTCACTTGTATTCAATATTGACTAATTTCGATACATTCTTTTAAATGTACACACCCGAGTATAACCTGGAATTCACAGCTTTAAATGTTTAGTAAGTGATAGTAAGCTAATAGCACCCAATATCTCCTCACACTCCGCTACTTAATTGTTCTGTGTTCGATCTGAACATTTGTATCTTATACTTCTACACAGCCCTGGCTCCGTAAGTGGCGAACAACTCTTACGACAACAACAATGCCCCTGGCTTCGCAATGTGTGTCCACATGTGTTGTGGAAGGAGGGGGGTGGGGGAAGTGGAGCTTCTGGGGGCAGCACCCTGTATCATTTAAGGGAGAGGCATTTTTTTTATTTGAGTTTGAAGTTAGCATTAGCATTAGCAAGAATGAAGAACTGTACCTTTAAACTCTGCTGCGCATGTGTACAGTATGTATGCGCGTGCATGTGGTGGGGGGGCTAGAGAAGGGTGCGAGGGAGGTGAGGGGGGGGGGCATGTGGGCATGAGTTTGATTCCAAAAGGCTTAAAGTGGGTCTATATGGGTCACTAGATGTCATACTAGATAGAGCAACAGCATCTCAGGCCATAACAAATGTTTTGTGCCCCCATCCTCACACAAACAGATGCATTTACATACACGAGTGGCCAGCCGGATATGAAAACAAAGAACATTGTATTGTAGCAAGGATTGCAACACAGACGTGTCATTTACTGCTCAAGATACCATTACTGCACTACAAATTAGATCTAGATAGAAAATAGTTGTTTGCCGCTGTATTTTAGAGTTTAAGGTTTTTGTATCACTGGTTCCAACTGAAACCGTAATTTGGACACAAACTGAGGAGTTTCTCTTTAAGCCGAAAAGCTATGATTCTGTGCTGGGAAAGTGAGAAATAATTAAAAACTCCCTATGGAACCGATAAGAGGTCAGTATCATGTGAGAGCTCTTGACAAAAGAAAAACGGTGCACATGCTCCGGGCCCCTTCAAAGGCAGGACTGGCCTTCAGCCCCGTAATGACTGTGTGATTGTGTGCTGCCCGTGCTTTCATTTGATTTGACGCTCGCCCGTGTTTACCTTTGTTCCCCTGTCGACAGTATCTCTTTCCACCCGGCGAGCCTTTAGAAAGATCCGACCCAATCAACGAGAAACTAGGCAGGTGACAGCTAAAATCACAGCGAGGTGAAGAAGGCAGCGAAATAAACAAACCCCCGTGATTGATTTGATATTGTTCCCTCTCAAAACGAATGCTTTGTTGCAGGAAGTAACTGCCAGAAACACTGTGTAAAAATTCTCTATGGAGCGTAGAGGAACCAGTTGAATCTATTAAATGCATATTGGATCACAGTACAGAGAAGCCTCATGGAATGATTTTCAATAAGGACGAGATGGATGAATATGGGGACTGGCAAATGGCTGCTGGTGCTATTTGTTTTGAATTCCTCAGACAAGATTAAATCCTCAACTGATTAAGTGGGAATGGCATTACATGGATGAGAAGGCAGCAGTTGCACTGCGAATCTACAGTATTGTAGCGTCAAGCAACTTAACTACATGTAACTGCCGCGTATGCAGAGAACTTACAGGCAAACAGAGTTCCACAACGACACTGCCTTATACAAAGTCCGTGTCTCAGTTACAATCCAAATGCTGTGAGTATACGTGCCGGTCCGGTGTTCTGGCGATTTATGCTGCCTTTGAAAAATGCTACCGTAGCGCATGCCCAATCTATAATAGCTTCATTACATGTTCATTGTTCCATTTCCATGATCCCATAAAGATATAACTCTCACAGTGTTAAAAAAAAGCTTTTTATTGTTGCATACATTGCACAAGTAACTATATGCCTATATACTCTTTCGGAAATTGGCATGGGGAAAAAACAAATATGCACCAACGATCTTTAAATTGTTATTAAGGGTGGCGGGAATTGGTTAACATTATATGTAAATAAAAATATTAAATGTACAAATGTTAAATTACAACCTGGCAAATAACGTTAACCGAATCATATTCAACAAGTAAAATGACAAGAAGCCTTTGACATTTGTTAAAAACATGTAATACCAGTACTAGCTATAAATCCAGATTACGTAGCCGAAATCTACGGGCGTCGTCTCAAAAATGACGAAAATGACTCAGTAACGGCGGTGCACATGCGCAGTATGTCGAGGAAGCACAATTCGACGGAACGGATCAGAACACCGGCCCGATGCATAAGCGAACCAAGCGATTGCCACCAGGGGTCCCCTCTCAAAAAAAAAAACATTTTTATATATATTTTATTCTATCAAGTCGGATGATGAATAGATGGATGGATTATGTCGCATGGTTGGTAATCAATCCAAAACGCAGTAGGCCTAGTGGGCTATGTTATTGGCCTGGCTAGCATTGTAGCATGGTTTAATACATTCCTGCTGCCTCTGTCAGAGCTGGTAGCTTATCACTCACTTTCCTCACTTTCATCTTTTAAAAAGCAATGTCACAAAAATTTACTTTAATATGTGTAAAAAGAAAATTATACCAAATAACTAGAAAGGTAAAGGTATGGTTGCATGACAAATTACAGTATTTGTCTTATAATACTTTTCAGTACACTATGTTCAATAGGCTATAACACTTTGAAAATTTGCTTTAGTGCAAATGAACACCAGATTACTGTTGTGAGTTCGAGAAAGGAACAGGTTTTGTTTGGAACTAGTTTCCTTTATTTGCTATATAACATAATTTGATTTACCTAATAATTTACCTTTTTAGATGAAAACCATAACTGTAAGATGACATTGGTATGATATTCCAGGCATGGAAAGTCAAGGAATATTGTAATGTTTTGGGTCAAGTCAGGCAATATCAGGGAATTTATTTGCTTGAGGAAGGTTACTTCCCCAAACAAAAGACACAGATGAGGGCAGAAGAGTAGAGCATGTCTGTATTTTTGGCCTCTGCAGGGATAATAATAGTACATGTTGGTCTACAGGAGAATGCCTGATAGCCTTACTGCATTATATTTTGTCACCTGATGCCTAGATTTATCGTTTTCCTTTACATAATTAAATATATATTTCCCCCACATTACCATAATGGAAAACAACAATTGTTAAGATATAGTGGAACAATTACATCTTGAGCAGAGAACGAGGTCACACTTAGTGTGACCAAGCTTCTGTTCATTGTTTACATTGCCGGGCGGCCACGCATGCATGTGTGTTTTTGTTTGTGCATTATTGTAGTTATTTTGGTCTGCTATTTATATATCTTATTTTATATTCACTTTAAAATAGATTTGTAATTAGGTAAAGCGGGGCTTGGGCTTGGACAATAAATGAAAGGGGGTTTAGAAACAAACACATTTGAGCCACTGGGCTCAGGTTGCGACGCTGACACACGATACAAGTGCTACAGTATAGTACTGTGTGTGCGTGTGCGTGTGTGCGTGTGACAGATGTGCACATTAGTTTATTAAAGGACCATTTTACATTTTATCATTCCATCATTTAGCAGATGCTTTTATCCAATGCGACATACAATTAGCAGAAACATCTCATAATGCTTTAACTGTAAGCAAACTGTTGTTCAGTTGTTTGCAATATCTAATTTCAAGACAGCAGTATATTTATATATTATATATAAAGATAAGAATATAGCGGAGATATAAGATGAAGAGCCATCAGAACTTCAGTTAGAGGGGAGTTCTATGACAATTAGGCTATGAGGTAGAGATACCAATGGTGCTATAGTGGATTCTGAAGAGGTGGGTCTTAAGCCTCTTGTGAACAACAGGTAATGACACAGCTGTTCTGACTGCTGAGGAAAGCCCGTTCCACCATTGCGGCAGAAAAGAGTCAAGTCAGTTTTAATTATACAGCCCTTAATCACATTACAGCCCCAAAGGGCTGCTGCAGGCCCGCACCTCACATGGAAACAAATGACACCCCCTTAACCTGCTCCTTCCCCCGGGCAAGGAAACATTTCCGCAGAATCCACAGGGGTAGAAAATGGAAGAAACCTTGGGAAGGGACCACAGAGGGAAGAATCCGACCTTCCAGGGCGGTTTAGGATGCAATAGGCGATGACAGGGTAACATGACTGGGAAGTCAATACTGGGATAAACAGCTCTTGCGGACTTGTTGTGACGAAGGAGCCAGCCGAGGTTGGACTGTAGGTCGTAGTCAGAGACACCAAATAGAGGAGACACGCCAAATTCTGAATGGAGCTCATTGGGAGAATTCTGAAACGGAAAATATGGCAGTTGGAGTCACATATTCCGCCCCTACCCCCAAAAGAGCCAATCGCCTGCTTTATAACTGCCAGGTACTGACGCAAGCCGACTGCATGCATTGTTAGGAGTATAATATGTTGGGAAAACGACTTTAAACCATGTTTTGGGGCAGTGTTATTTAGCAGATTTGACTCGTAAACTGTTTTTATGTCTGGGTGACAATTGAAAGTGTAGTTATGGCTCTCTCCCTATTTATTTCCATATGCTCTTCCTAATAACTGCCCGGAGGCATTTGAAATATTGCTGCCAAGTGGCGAGACTTACCTATAAGCACTTTGCTGTAGTGCTCTGGTTTGGGCCTGGAACCGGACCATACATTTGTGCCATGGGGAAGCCAAGAAATGTAAAAACATCCTAGCAAACCATGCAGCATTTAAGACAGACTTGTCAGACATTTGCTAATCAATGCTAACTTTGTTAGCAGCGTAAAATGGGAATGAAATGATGCTATTCAGGATGTCCAGAAATGTGTTTTTCAATTTATTGTAGCTCAGGCATTCTGAAAATGATGAGGATACAGTCAAATGAAAACTCTCCAAACATATTTGTCCGATTAGGTTAGAACATTCCAAATTTGCAGTTAACCTTTAACTTTCTGGAAGGCACTTTCATTTTATGTGGTGCTAATCTGATGCTGTCCACTCCACTAGCATATTCCATGTGATAATGAGTTGGAGCAAAGGCAGATGTCTCGCATCCAAACAAATTTGTGTTGGGTAGGGAAGTACAAGCCCAGGCAGCTTAAATATGTGATGATTGCGCGAGCGACCGTCTCGAATTTTAAACATAGATGAAGCCTTGATGAAACCTGCCCCTGGATTTGTAATCATCGGTTTTATTCAAAACAAATTTGTTGATCCATAATTCCCAGATTTTGGAAGCACCCTTCAATCACAGCTTGTTAATTATGTCAATGTTTCTCAGCACTTGTTGCTTGATTAAAACTACACCAGGCTGCAGAGGAGAGCAATCCATCTGTTATACCGTGAACAGTCTTGTATGTTTGCACATAGCTGTTTGTGTAAACATTGTAATGGCTATTTATGTGAGCCATGAAGAACTAGGAGAATGCAACGATGGCAATGAGGCCTACAAAGGAAAATAGACAAACAGGACATAATCTGTCAGGGTGGAAAACAAATTCCAGCCCTTGAGGCTAAGTGTTCTGAATATGTGTATGTTTTCTGTTTTGCTTTTTTAGTATTAGAATTCACATCTACTCGTAATTACAAATGTTGTTGACTTGCCTTGTGCATAGCTGTTCCAAACGTATTAGCAATGTGTGAATGTCAGAGGTGCTTGGCAGCAGAAAAACTGAAAATTTCTTATAATCACGCAAACTCTATTACGGTTTTATTCTCTGCCTATACTGTAATTAATATGTGGCATTACGCACTGTTGTACTGCGGAAATACAGTTATACAGTATGTAATTTTAGCAATGCCTACTGTACCATATTATACGTTGTGAGTTATCCATTCAAACCAAACAGCAAAGAATTTGGGTCATGGAGATGGCTTACTTAATATACTGCTGCCTATCCTCTCTGGTGGAGTAACTGTACTGTCCATGTTTATTTTATAGGAACACCACAGCAGATTGCCTGCTGAGACCATACTGATTTAGAAATGGTGTGTCTGGATAGTCTGTAAACTCTCCAGGCGGTGCCACTAGGTGTGAATGGAATCACTGGAAGGTGATTGGACCACTTTCAACCAATCACAACAAAGCCCATGTGAGTCTGAAGTGAAGCACAATGTGGCTGCAGCGCTAGACAAGTCAGGATGATCTTGCTAGGCTAACACCTAGACGCCATTAAAAAAAAAGAAAATGTCATAGTTTAGTGTCTGGGTGTTATACTTCCTGCTGGAAAGGTCATGGGGTTAAAACCCCGGAACTGGACAGCCAGTAAGCATGCTTGAGCAAGATCTCATTGTTAAGTCACTTTAGATAAAAGCATTCTCTAAATTGTAGCCTAACTGAAAATGCTTCCATGAATCGGCAGATAGCAGAGTCATTATTATGCATCATCGAAATCATTGATACACTGAAGATAGTCTAGAGATTTATATACCTGCTATTATATTATACATTTTTATATTGTATTTTATTTGTGTGTGCTATGTTGTGCTCACCTGTACAGTAATAGCTTATCGTCTTAACTCTGATATGCCAAGATCAAATAAAGTCATATTTATTCAACTCGGCCAGTCAAGTTTACAAAACATCTTCTACAGTGTAGTTGTAGATAATCTACACAATGTGGACGGACAGTGAGGAGTTTGCATGGCAATCGTGCGTTTTTTGACACAGTGACGAAACTAAACACGTCCCCCTTTCGAGCCCGTTGGAAGGAAGCTGTGTGAATAAAACCGCTTACGGAGCGGGACTGAATGGTACAGTGACTGTCAGATAGAGATTCACTCTGCCCTGTTAGGGAGGGGAAGTGGCCATTAGTCAGGGAGTAATCTAATCAGTGTTGTTGTGCACAAGAGACAGCACTGGCTGCCGTCACGCATCGCTGCAAGGTATTACTCTTAGTCCTGTCCTCGTACGAGGAGAAAGTGTCGTCCGCCAATGGCCTGAATCGCCTTTCTCCGTGCGAGAGGGTCCCGTGGAGAGGTGGTGGTTGGTTAGGGTGGGGATGGGGGTTGGGGCAGGAGCTACTCCCTGGGGCACCGGCAACAGGAGGAAAAGGGGAGGAGAATGTTCTATCCGGGGGGAGTCACGCTGACTGCCCTTGACATACAGCGCTAATAGAGATCACACATGAATACCTTTTACAGTATGTGTATCATCAGCTTCCATACGCGCTAACGGCATTCACTCCACATCTCCCTGCCCCCCTCCCCGCTGGCTGATGTTTTGGTGGTCTTTGCCAGAGGTGCTAAGCCCCAACTGTGCTGTAGCAGAGGCAGAGAGATGAAAGAGGCAGAGGAGAGGGGAGGAGAGGAGAGCGGAGGAACCAGAGTATAGGAGAGAAGGGCAGAGGACATGACTCTTTGATGGCAAACTGCCATAAGTTCACTCTGGGTCAGAACGCACGCTAGCGCACTTCAGAAACTTTTGCAGCCAGTCTACTGCGGGAAGTACTGTATGAGGTTTAGGCAATGCTGTTAAGAGGCAGTATGTGCCAAAATTATACGTTTAGTATTATAAGTGCCTAAAGCACATACGCCATTAATTATTACAATCCATCATGTTCTGTTTATCACTTTTGTGTAACTGCACTCAGACCAAAACTCAGACACCAACATTGTATGTTCCAAAGACATACGGAAATGACTGAGTTTATAAGAATTATGTAATAATTTAACCACTGTAATATTAAAAAACTTATAGAGTATAAACTTAGCAAAGGCAATACTATAGCTGTGCATGCAATATTAGTATTTATGTAAGCATGAACGCATTTTTAATAAAGCTGCCACCACCAGTGGTTTCTGGTGGGTACAGTATTCATATTTTATAAGCAGTGACTGAATAACATGACAATAAATCAATTTCACCTTTTCCCTCCGTATCAAAGTATAAAGCAAAGATGGCTTTGATAGATGAGTCATTACCCACACAGGGAGCCAGCCTTCATCACAGTTCAAACACTGTTCAATCGATGACAGGGTTATGTGAATGTTTGATGGACAATTCACTTAAAATGTACGCTGCACCAAATTTCTTTGAGCACTGCAATATCACAGAAAGCACATTTATGGGAACAGTAACTCCTTGGTTATTGTTATTCTCCAGCATAAAAGCAGATAAACGCCCCCTCACTTTGCTCCCATTGATTGTGCAGCAATACAACCTGGATCTGGTTAATAGTATACAAATTCCTTGTCCTTCGATGGGTAGCACACACTGTATTGCTGTGAAGAGGTCTGCTGCTGCGTTCCATACATTAGATAGATGATGGATACTGTAGATGCATGGATGGATAGATTACATATAGGCGGATAGATAGTAAGGTAGGTGGATGGATGGATGGATGGACAAATGGATGGATGGATGGATGGACAAATAGATGGATGGGTGGATGGATAGATAGATAGATAGATAGATAGATAGATAGATAGATAGATAGATAGATAGATAGATGTGTTTGGATGCTGTTTAATCATGCTCTCATTGACAGGAATACAGCTTTGACCTAACAGACAATGTATGTTGCCACATACACTTCATTCATTTTTTGCTTTTCAATTGCGGAGATAAAAATGTCCAATCTGAAGATACAGGTCTCTGTAATACTGTACAAGCATTGGACAATGTTAACACACCTTAATCGCTTCATAATATTAGTGGTGAACGTTCACATTGTGTCATAGTGTGTTATTAAATGTAATATTTATGTGAGTCTTTTTTTAATGTTCTTTATGTTACGTTAATGTTTATTATAAGTTTATTAATGTTTCAAGATCATTTATTGAAAATCCACTTTAGGGTGTAATCAATAATTTCACTGCATTAATATTTTCTTTTGTTAGATTTTAAGATAGAACTACACCGCTGCGATTTTCTCTTGTGCGCGTGGGTGCGGGTGGGAGCTTAACAACAGAAATCTCCTGGTTGACTCTTTTAGTGTAGCCTCTGGACCAAACGCTAATAGTAACCGAAACCTTTTCAGCGATTCAAATTTAGAATCGACAGCAAGAGGTCATAGAAATCGCTAGTGTTTCCATCAATCAGAATCTAGGTAAAGGCTTTCAGGCTTTCTTGCAGAGTAATATCAATATAAAAAACTTAAAATCCTACTAACAGTGGGAACATTTATTTTTTCCAGCAGCCCAAAACCAGTAAACTGTTTACTGTTTGCATTTCAACATGATACTGTACCTCCAGATCACGGCAAAGGGATGGATATGCACCATGCATAGAAATGCCTTCATTTGATAACACAAGCACTAGGCTACTAGATTGTGGTATCAGTGTTGTGACTCGCTCTTTGCTAGCGGTCAGTAGTCCCACAACTTCCTTGTTGTTGTTTTTTCGGTGTCCGCACAGACTCGGCAGGTATCTGAAAGAGCGTCCTCGCTCCAGCATGAGCAAGGCTGACGCTAGACGACTACCAGTCATTATTCCACACTTTGGTGTATTTCTAGCCTTAGAGCTTTGGGCTACTGTATGTGGTCCGATATTCCAGTCCAATTCACTCAGGAGACAGCATGCGTTCTTCACAGTGCAGTACTGACACAGTAGCTGTGTGATCTTGAGATGAGAAGGTTGTGTGTTCGATTCCCGGCTGAGTCAGATCCTGACAATGGGGACTTACAATGGGGAGTTCAACCAAAGATATTGGAATATAACAAGATAGAGCATAATTTCAATGGAAGATAAAAATGTAATGCTTTAAGTGGGCGTGTCACTAGTGGCATTTGGCTGTGGAGGTTGACAACGTAGGTACTTGGGAATTAATGTTCCTGTATATACTCAAAATACCCAATAACACCCCCATAGAGAAAAAATTTGCAATAGTAGCGTGAAATCCGTGGACTTCCCCATTGACTTGCATTGAACTTTCTGGTCTGCATTAAGGGTGAAAAGCCCCCCTCTCACTTCCAGAAATTGAATGCGTAGGTGCCGTCCATTGAACCCTATGTGGTTCATCTGTCTTTTGCACTCTGCATCAGAGACAGGCAGGCAGCACACCGGTACCCACCAAGGTCAATTACACCTGTTGATCTGATGAAAATACGTGATATAATACAGGATATATGCATAATAAAGGTAAAGTAAGTCATTCTAGAGATTGTTTGCTAAATTCGTACTCTTTCAAAACAAAAGCACCTCTTCCTTTAAAGCCACAGTGTGACGACCGGGGTTGCGGCGAGGGTCAGCGCACCCCGGTTCATGTTTGGACTCGCCGACCGGTCGGTCTTCCCAGCGCCCCACATCCTTCTGCAATAACTGTTGATTACTGTCAGCTGCCCTGGATGTGGGGCTGGGACTTCATTTGTTCCTTTGTTGGGTATTGTTTGCCGTTTGAGTTTGTTTCTCACGACTGTTGCACCTTGTTCTATGATCTTATTAAACGCCGAGCAGTGGCTCGCTTGTTTCTCCTCCACCTGTGTGTGTGCGTGTGTGTGTCCATTCCCTCACGCCGTGACACATAGGGTTCTACCTCAGAAGCCCTGCGCCCCACACATTGGACACACATTGTGAAGGCTAGGATATCATTGTGATTTGGTGAATTTGACTAAATGTGTATTTGCTTACTAAACTTTTAAAACAATAAAAAAAAACAAGAATTTTAAACATCTATGTGTTTGTAATATACTGTACTCTGACGTTTATGTCACACAGTATGCAGTTTATTATTATTATATAGTTTATGTTCAAAACATATTGATTTTTAGTGGAAGGAGAGAATTCCAACCTCATAAGTGGACCACTTGAAAATCAATGTCTGCCTTACACCATTTCAAGGCTTTGTACTTCACCACATGGTCAGCAGGGCTGCATCACTTGGGGATATTGGAACGACCTCATTGCTATTCATCCAGGATGGGAAATGTTAATTATTCTCCCCTTCTCCTGAGAGCGTATCCATGAGACAGAGTTATGGGCAAAATGTGTCACAATGAAGAAGGCTTCAATGTGATTGCAAATGGATACCACAATAAACTACCTTAAGCAGCGTGCGTAGTAAAGTTTCACAGAAATGTATGGCCTTTTGTAATTGCAATATTGAAAACCACTGCCCAAACCTAAAATGGTAATGGTGGTCAAAATAATAAGCAATTATAAGATATGTTTTATAGGCATATAAAACATCCCAAGTACCACTTAATAAGTTCAATAATGGCCGTAACTCAAGGAGGTTTGGGCAGTTCTAGCAAATTAGTCAAGAGGTCATTATGAGAAAAGTGGCACAACTGTTAAAACTACAAGTCCTATCTGTGTCAATATCATCTGATTATTCAAATTAAGCTTTTAATCAGAATCCCTGCAGTGCAATAGAAAGTTTGAACAATAGCTTAAATGTATTAACATGTTTAAATACTGTATATATTTAATAATGGTATATGTAATACATGTTTCTTTCCACAAGAGTTGTGGAGTGACAGTTTAATTACTGTAGTGCCCATTTTCGTTTTAATTTACATTTGAGTTATGTCTTTGAGCATGTCATGCTATAGCATGTCAAACATTGTAAAGAAGTTATACAGTTAAACACATTTTCTTATATATTAGCTCATTTATATAATACAGTGTACTAGTTCTCTTACACACATGGATACCAGATATCAAATAGACCCTCCATAAATGAACAAAAGTGCACTGTGTTATAAAACGGTGCACGCAGCACAACTCTTTAAAATGAGTTTTTCTCACCAACAGTGTTATTGCATTCATTGCTATCAAAGGTCAGTATTTCTCCCGCTCACTTTAGACAACACATTTCAGCATCTACTAATTAGCACACATACAAATAAGACCTGTATCTCTCTCTTTCTGGCCTGACGCTCTCTGACTCTTAGATTTTCATTTTTCTCATCTAGTTCCTTTTCCTTAATAATCCTAATACTATAATAATAATAATCATAATTATAATAATAATAACAGATTAATCAAGAAACAAGTCGGAAAGTTATGGAGTTTGTGAGAAATGTGGTGACTTTTGATCTGGTTGCCATTTTCTGGGAAGTGTGGAAGTTCTTAACAAAGTCTAAATTCATTAGACTTGAAACCTCAACTGTCTCACTGACCAGCTTGTCTTGTATAAGCTTTTATAAGTAATTTATTGGGTGCTTTCCACTAGCAGAGAATAATTATGCATTATCTGAAATTGTGTGAAGGGTCTGATACAAAATTAATGATGCTTTATGATATTTTTCAGCCCTATTTTATTGTCAGAGATTGGCTGACACTCTGAATGCAATAGAGATAATATCATAAACAATAGACCAAATGCTTCATTGTTAGAAAGTGTGTGTGTGTGTGTGTGTGTGTGTGTGTGTCTGTCTCCGTGCTGTTTTTTGTGTGTTTGCTTTCATGTGTCTTGACTTTTTTTCTGTGTGTGTTTCTGTGTGCGTGAGTTTACATATGTGTGTGTGTGTGTGTGTGTGTCTGTCTGTCACTGTGTCTGACTGCCTACTTCTGTCTGCTTGTCTTTCTGTCGTGCGTGTGTGTGTGTGCATGTACGTGTGCACGTTGCATGTGAGAGTCAGGTGTGAAAGATCAAAGACAGCCAGAATGCGCCGGCTAGCTTCCTCCCCATTAGTCTTTTAAGCAGCGTTCTCCCAGCATCCCGCTGCGTTATTAGAGACGCCATGGCAACACAGAGTGAGGTGGAGGTGGGGGAGATAAGAAAAAGGGTACAAGTCAAATTGCCACCCAGAAAACGCCTCTCCACCTAAACGCGATCAGCTTGAGCAGGAAACATTACCATTTCTATTAAAGCTACTTTGCCTCCAGCACAGAAACCCATCTTCCCTTGTCCGTGAAATAACCCCGGTCTCTCCCCCCTTGCTAACCCAAGTGTGCTTTGTCATACGTTTTGGAGTTTACTCTTCGAGGTGTTCAGCCAGAGCCAAAGTCTCGCTCATGTTTGTGTGCACGTGTGCCCGCGCGTCCGCGCTTGTGCGTAACCGAGGACAGCGCCCGAGTCACGCAGACAGAGCCGACCGACGCGATGCAACCGCCGGCGAACGGGAGGGTTCCTCCCCGTCCTCTGTTCCATTAGTCAGGCGGTGTGTAATAGCTCAGCCGGACATGTGTTGAACACAGATAACAGAGGGATGTGGCGCAGACAGACAGCCGTGCAGATTGGCTCCCTCTCGTTGTCTGCCCGTCGGTCTGCCCGTCTGTCTGCCCGTCTGTCTGCCTGTCTGTCTGCGACTCTGCAGTGCCGAATACCCAGGAGAATGAGAAATGATATTAAAAGACGAGGGAGGGCAAAATGATCCTGTTAATGTGTGTAACCTTAATATAAATACTGTATAATGACGAGGTTTTCCTAATTCAACCTGATTCTAATTGTGGGGACCACTAGATTATGCAGACAGCTCTAAAGCAAGACGGTTGATTTATTCATGTTTAATATTATTCCAGTTATGTTTTCTCTGGCATTGATTTTGACAGTGTGCCTAAGTGCATACGCAAACGCAAAGATAAATATTGATAAGATAGTATTTGAAATTCAGGGAAACAAAACTCAAATGTGGATTTCAGCTGAAGCCACTTGTTGTTTTTGTTCTTTTAAGGTGGGTCCATTTGTGGAAAAATGGCATGATATTTCCTAGGACCTTATTATTTACTCTGAAATAAAACTTTCCCTGAATGGCTGATTAGATGTGAAGATACATGCTACTTCACATGGAAATGGGGCTCTTTCATCAGTGAGCATCAGGCTAATTTCTCACTGTGAAGATGATCCTGACAAAATAACACATATTAATGCTGAAAATTGTCACAGGAGGGTTGAAGAGGAAGAGTCTAGGCTGCCTGGCATGTCAGCTCAATCTTGTAACCAATCTTATAATTGCTCAGGACTCCTGAAAAATACAACATTTTCCTTTGATAGGCCAGCTCACCCTAAACTTGCACCAGCACACATCATTATTCCTTGAAAGAAAGTACAGTATTTTATAAAACTGCTGTAGGTAGGGCTTGAGAGTTGCTACAAGAGATATATCTTAAAAAAAGGAGTAAAGAGCAAGATTTTGTAAATCAACAACCCAAAACTTCACTCCTCCTCTGCTCACTCCATTGGTCTCCCAAAGAGATGGAGCACATTTAAGTCCCACCCACACCGGAGGGAAAATATTCTATAGCGCTCCATTCACTTCACATTGCAAAAAACGGAAACCTACCTAAAAGCTGTTGTGTGACAAGATGCACTACCCACAAGATAAAGAACCTAACATTTTGTTTTTGGAGCACTATGAAATGTTTCTTCCCTGGTGGGCGTGGTTTTCAGAGCCTCCGTTGTGAAGCACCAATTATAAACCTGTTGAAGCTGTGTGCGCACGTTCATGTGATTGACAGGCAAGGTAGAGTGCACTGACCAATCAGCGAAAAGGGACCATGATTGATTGAGGTGGGCGTGCTATCAACCACAGCAGGTCACATGGTATTTCACTCAATTGCTGACAAACGTATGGCATTTCTAACTAATTACACTAAATGTATAGCCTAACAGTATTCTACGCATTCTAAATGATTTGTTTTGTACCAATAATTCAGTATAAGCCGACCTTATGACAAACACAACAATCCAAACCAATAACCAAACCAATCCATCTGATCAGTCTCCATGACTTTGTTTTTCACATTTTTTATTTGTCATATTTGTAATATATATGCTCCTGTCTTAGTCAAATGTTTTAGGCCTATATTATGCGTCTTTGTATTTGTACTGTAAAATGTCCTTGAGTGTCTTGAAAGCCGTCCTCAAATAAAATGTATTTTTCTTATTTCTTTCTTTAGTATTATTATTAGTATTTATAACAATTGTTGGTTCTTTTGAAAATAATTTAATAGTTTGATAGAGTGAGGAAATACAATTAGTGATTTTGTAATAATGACAATGAATAGTAATTGAATGAGTGGGTTACTATACACGTTATTTTATCCAAGCTCACCAGAACCATGGGATTAGAGACATCATTTTTTCTATTCTAAACCAGCAACAAATGTAATTTATACATTATCTGCAATAATGCATACCGTTTTTTCTTTTCAGCAATTGTTTTAATGGGCTTATACTTGCATGATCTAGAAGTGGTTCCGATGCATTACTAAAATAAATGAACAGAAAGGGGAAGTAATTTATTCTAGGAGAAATACAATAGAAAACTTTGCCTTGGTATGCTGGCTTGATGCAGACCGAAAAATGTAATTTCTAAATGGTTGTTTTTACGGAGTCAAAAGCACAATACTTAATTAATATTATTTCCAAATAACCAAATCCAATCATTAAGACAATCTGATTTAATTAAGGCTAAGGCTGCTTTTTATGTGACTTCTGCATGAACATGAAGTAATCTGCAATGGAACATAGTCTCAGGGGCCAAGGGACATGGGTTAATATGCCCTGATGCATAAAGACTGGTGTTTAAGGAGACAGATCTTAGATTATCCATAAAAGGTTCAGTTTGACTGATGGAGTCTGCGCTCATGAATAAACATGAGATGTGAATCCCCTTCAACAAGCTGTTTGGATTCAGTTTATAGTATGTTGATGACAACTGTTTTGATATAGGGTCACACTGCGATTAAGTCAAAGGTGTAAAGGTTACATCTGATTAAGCAGTTCCCTCAAATATCTTTAGGAGCGTAATTGGAGGGAGTTTCTTCAGTACTATGAACAGCGTGAACACATCGTGGAAGCACTTTATAGTAACATAGCAACAACATTAAGATTGCATAGCTATACTGTATGTTTTTGTTTTCTCCATTATTATCGGGGTGATAGGATTGTGGGATTTGTGTTAGGAACCATGTCGACATATAAGGAGAGAAAGCAGCCTACTATTATCCAGTAAGGTCCATTATAACAGAGTGGCTGGATCTGAGCGAGATTCATGTTTTCCAAAAAAAAAAAACAAAGAATCTAATACATTTCATAGGCTGCCTAAGCTGTGGGTTAAAGGTCACAATGAGAACTGTCTGTCATGAAATGGTGTAAGGGCAAGAATGAGTTTGTGTGTTGGGATGCTAGCAGACTAGTTTGCAGGGACAGTGTACAATGCAATGGATAAATGTCTATATACATTATTTCAAAGCAGCATTCTTAATTTGCCAAGTGTAATTTTGATTTTCCACGGTTTTCCATAAATGTGACACACAGTAGGCAACCATGCTCACCAAGAATAGTGATACATACTGTATGTATCCCTCACACATATTATAGAAATATCTGTGAATAAGATATACAGTAGGCTATCACTGAACAGGTTTAGCCTGTAATATTGGTTATGGTATTTCCGTACAAAGTGGAAACATACATATTACCTTGGTATTGTTTTGAATGTGATCAATATATAAAATCCTTCATTTAAAATATGTCTGAGTTATGTAGTCTTAATATACTGACTGTGTTGGTTAAATACTATATTACAAATAAATGAATGCATTAATCCAAAATATCAATGTACTGTATAGTCTACTGTAAATACCATTTGTCCACCAACATAATGTTTTAGCCTATACTATTTTGAAAAAGAATATCGTCACAATAGAATATCATAGTGGTTAATTAATTGTGAAAAGAAGTGAGAACAGATTCAGGCCCTAATGCATCCTCAGAGCACTTGTTAAGTATACCATTCACTAAGTTGGGAACAAGAGCCTTCTTTGGCTTTTTAATTCACTCTAAAGTAAACTCAATTAGCTAATGCTGGAGAATTACAATTCTCTCTAGTGTGATCACAACCTCTCAACTATGAGTCACATGACTCTGACATGCTCCTATTGAGAACACAGTGGTGCTTAGCTAATAAGCCTAATTCTCTAGTTTATCCTTTTCTGTCTGAGGAATAATTCTAGGTTTCAAGATCAAAATTTGGTTTAAGCACTCACTCCATAAACATATTCATATTTTGTAATAATAGTTTTCTGTTTTATTACTGAGGTGGAATTAATAAGGTTAAGAGCATGTCGTTCTAATGTTAAGAATGACCCAGGTCACAAAGCAGTGTCAACCAGTTATGTTATTAGATATGTTGTGTGTTATGTCTTGATAATGTGTGTTCATGCGTCAGGCCTATGGCGGACATATTGATTTGAATACCATGGCAATTAGCATCTGTACGTCTTCTCTATGCATTTTACCGTCAATGATACCTGATTCACACAGTTCATATTTGAGTCCTTCTTGGTCAGACTGTACTGTAGCAACAATATACATAGCGCTGGTTTTGATACCTGAAAAATAGTGTAAATACTAGACTATGCCTTTTTAAGTATTTCACATTTACTTATTGAGAGAATTGGATAACTCCCTTTCTGCACAAAGCCACCATGGTAAAAACTGATCTCTGTTAAATATGTATTTATTAAACATTCATTTAGGTTGGTTCTGTGGAAATAAACAGTAGGTAAAATTGTCATCAATTACATATGCTGTCTTCATGAACATAAAATGAAGCTACAGCTGCGTATAAGAGTGTAATTTAGTTTTTAAAGGTCACACATTTTTCAGATAATTGCCAGCATATGAAATCCTCCAACTGATTTATAACTAATCTTTTGTCAACGGACATAACCTGCCTATAGCAAGTAAGGTGGGCCAATCTGATTGCACACAGACATGAACAGTGACGGGATCTGTTTAGTGGGTAAGCTTGGTATTTTGTGATTTGTTTTCCTGCTTTTTTGTTATCTACAAATTAAATGTAAGTATCTTTCTTTCTTTCTTTCTTTCGTTATCTCTCTCGCTCTGTACTTTATATCTTCACCTTAAGATGCAGTTCATTGTCAGAGAGCAGAACCATATTCCTTCTGCACACCTTGTCCATCAATCCCAATGTGGACAACAGCATTATTATCGGAATAGTGGGAAATATAGACATATTGAACTGTCACATCTACAGGCCTAACCTCTGTCAAGGTGGTTTAATCCTGTTATAATCATACTAGCAGAATGAAACTAGCATTTAGTTTCATGATTCAAAATGATTATTCATGTAAACTGAACTACTTTTCCAGATTGGCCTAAATGTTTTTCTCTAAAAAAGAATACAAGTCTACATTTGACATGAGGCTCTATTGATGTAGGATAAGTGTGTTAAAATTATTTCACTATAATATTTGAGCAGAGATTGCCCAGTAATCTGTGCCGTATAGCGGTCTGAACACCTAATTGCGAACAACCTCGCAAGCCACTTTGCTCGGCCAGCGCTGAGCACAAAGAAGCTAACATATTGTGATGCTAGCAGGTGCTTGCCCTCAACATTTGGCACACTTCATCGTGTGCGTCCCCGTCCAGATGGAAGGGTTCATATAACTACGGGGAAGGAATTGAGCTAAATGGAAAGGAAAGCCATCTTGTCAGTCCTGGAAGAGGGCAAGGGAGCGAGCGATTCTCGGATGTGTGGTGCTGGCAGATGAATGACGAGCAGATGTAATGAAGAGAGAACAAAAAGCACACCGTTTTATTTACCCGAATAAATGCAGTCTTCATGCAGAGACAGTGAAGCTGGCATTGTGTCTGTGGCAATGTGTTAAGAGCAGTGGTGTTGTGTGTTCACATGTGACCCTCACAGAGCAGAACACGGACTTGCCTCCACCACCCACGGCTACAACACCCAGATCCAACATCGTTATTTATTAGTTTCAGTTGAACATGGGTTTGTGACCATCTCCCCATTAGTGGTCAGAAGCCATGATGTTCACATTAACAACAGCCAGCAGACTGAACCCACGAGTGCATCAACTGCTCCCACAAATCCTTATGGGTATACAGAATACACATAAAATCATTAATCACTGCTCTGTGTTCTCTCCCCAGTTCTGCAATTGCTTCTATTCGGTTTTAGCCCAAGGTGCTCAACTGGAGAGTTCTCCAATCAATGTAATTGTGGTCTATTGTTCGAACACAACCCACAGCCTTCTTACAATCACCATTGGGATCAATGCGAGTTGCTCCCGGTTTCCTGCTTTCATTAAAGAGGGTTCATTCAGACACATTAAGAACAACATCGATTGTATTTTTTTCTATCAATTAAAACCGAACAAGAAAAGAGTAAAAAAACAAAACAAATTCTTTACAGATTGAAAATGCACAGAACTGGTAAAACTATTAAAGTATGTATCTTCAAAGTTAAATCATTTTGGTATATAATAGTCCACTATACAGTGGGGTGTGGAAATTCAGATTGTGTCCCCTATTCTAAAGTATTCAAATAGATGAATCAAAAATAATTATCTGTAGATTCATTATATATTGCAAATATTTTCCTTCTTAGGAAATTAAAGGAATAAATATAGAATTCTATAAGGCTTAATTTACTTGAAAAATAATAGGTCTTGGTTGTGGACATACTGTATCCTTTTGAACCCCACAGTATGAATGCTCTTATCAAGGTTATATGAGGCCAAAGTGATGCCGATTTTATAGATGCAGAAACTCTAATTCATGCATTTGAAACTTCACATCTAGATTATTGTAATGGTTTACTCTCTCGCCTTCCGAGAAAGACTATTAAAAGTATTCAGATGGTACAGAATGCTGCTGCCAGAATCCTGACTAGAACTAGAAATTTGACCACATTACTCCAATCCTTGCTGAATTTCATTGGCGATTTTAAGATTCTATTGTTTACCTGTAAAGCAGTACATGGACTGGCACCTTCATATTGATCTGACCTAGTGATACCATATGTTCCATCCCGAGCCCTACACTCACAAAATGCAGGCATGCTATCCATCCCTAAAGTTAAAAAGAAATCAGCAGGATTTAGAGCATTCTCCACTTGTATGGAATTCCCTACCAGCTGATGTTGAACTTAAAACCTATTTGTATAGTGTGGCATTTAGTTAGCAACAGCTAATGTTCCCCTCTGCTTAGGGGCTTAGGTACTGTACATTGGGCTCCTTTGCGTCGTTGTTGTGTGTTTCTGGCCCATCTTTCTCTTACCTAGAGTGTGGTGAATGGGAGATGCTGTCATGATCCTGGAAACTGCGTGGATGGACATCTGTAAATACACCATTTGATGGACCACTCATAATCTAATAATTTACCAAATGTATTACATTTCTACAATGTGTTAGTTCATAATTGCGGTACAAAGTATAATTGTTAATCTTGTTGGCCTATCGACACCTATTGCATCTTAACCGTCCTGGAAGGGTGGATTCTTCCCTTTGTTCCCTATGGGGTTTTAAATATAAGTTTTTCCTTGCCCGGGGGAGAAGGGGTGGGGGGGGGTGGGGGAGCAGGTGATGTGAAGCCTCCACCATTTATATCTGAGGTGAGAATCTTTTTAAACAACATACATTGTTTACTGTAAAGTATAATTACGTTAAGCCTTGCTGCACTGAAATCGGTCTAGAACTTTTAATTACTACTAATTCAGGAGCCAATTCACTTTTAAAGTAAATTCAAAAGCATTTTATTTGTCCCCCAAGGGCAATTCACAGGAGCGCATATACTGTACAGTATAAAGCATACTCAACTTTTGTATACACATTCCAAACCATTTGCTATGCCACAGAAGTGACCAGGGCCAACATGGCCAACAGCACTGGACCGAGTTCCTGCCCTAACGTTACGGTCCTGCTGTGGAGGTGTCACTGCGTATCGCGTTTAGCCGAGCTCGATGATCGGAGCTCGATGTCCGACACAGCATTGGTGAGAGCACCTCTGGCTGAGAAAAGCATTGATCAGCAGCTAGGGAATGTGACAGCTCTGCTAGGGAATGTGACAGTCCTGCTAGAACTGTCGGTGATGTCAGTAGCCTGCTGTTGTACTTGTCTTTATTATAATGGTTTTGAAGCCCCATATGGTGTTCTAACATGCGGTTACTAAAATGCTGGGATTCCTTTTTTTAGCTTTACATGCGGTGCAATCAGTTTGATAGCAAATAGTACAATATGTATGCAGTATTATTTGTAATTATGATGATGGAGTATAATCTAGTGCATATGAATTAATAACATAATTACTATATATTTTAATGTCAAATATGGTGATCAAAGAATCATGTCATGTTAATTTAATAATTGAACATAAATAAATAAACAAATCAAAAGATCCTAGCAGTTCTGCATGTAATGGAAATTGTATATTAAAACCAGATTACAAAGGAAAGATCAAACAAAGCAAACACTAAGCAGCAGACATAGTCAGATAATTCTGTGCATCCAACTATGTATTCGCTACTTTGATCATCTTTGATTTATTAGATGCGATATGTGCAAATCCCCTCATTAAATTCTTTAACAGGGATGAACTTTGAAGCCGCATACGGCTTCACAGAGCCTGTGTCTTCTGCACGCTAGGCTGCGTCTAATCCTCCGCCCTCCTTCCCAAATCAAGGTGGTCTTTTCATCACGCTGGCGGTAATAAGCTTGACATTTTCATGCCTGTAGCGAGGCTGGTCCAAATGCACAACATTGACAAAGTTGTTTGTCAAAGCCCCATTGCAGCAAGCAAAGGTAATGTATTTCTACTCAAAACGTATTGACGTAAAGGTCTTGGTAAAAAATGGATCCTTAAATCACAGCAGAAACCACTGATTGATAGACTAACGCATTGAAGGGTAAATAATTTATCAAAAAAAAAGATAACAACCCAGCAAAGCTAATTTTGGAGCACAGCGTATACTGAAATAACCCCTGTGTAGGTGCATTTATTGTACCTGTATGCAAGCAAACCTTTCTAGCCTGGTATCGCTCGACTGCTCTCATCTCAGTTTTCGCTGCGGTTATAGTCTGGAAATCCTGGTCGCTTTGCCGTACGCACACAGCCACCTGGATGATAAGTTCAAGAGTGTGTTTCGAAATGGAGCTGAAGCTATAATCAAGCGTTAGCTTGAGTCGATAGCCTACATCATCATCTGAAAAATGAAAAGCAATTCATTATATTCTCTCACGTCTCTGAAATATATGCAAGTATATACTGCATTGCAGTATAGAGGTAAGAAGATGACGCTGGAAAAGCATTGAGAAGACACCTCCAAATGTGTAAACGTCAGATTGAGTCTGATAGCCTACTTCTGGGAACGCGTTTGAGTATTTCGGCACAAAACACCACGATCATCACGTTTGTGATGGATAACAAGGGGGGTATGTCATTTCATGATAAGTCACCCCCGGAATCTCATGAACTTCTGGGCTAAGCCAACGGATACATCAGAGGGAAACGATGGCCAGCAGCACCCCATAATTCGGCAGGGCACAAGCGGTAAAAAAATGCAAGACACCTAATGTAGTAAATAACCATAGACTGTTTATATAAATGGACAAACCCTCCATGAGGTCACCCATAGACTGTATATATAAATGGACAGACCCTCTGTGACGTCACCACAGACTGTATGTATAAATGGACAAACCCTCCATGAGGTCACCCATAGACTGTATATATAAATGGACAGACCCTCTGTGACGTCACCACAGACTGTATGTATAAATGGACAAACCCTCCATGAGGTCACCCATAGACTGTATATATAAATGGACAGACCCTCTGTGACGTCACCAC
>JAODUK010019547.1:0-26025 GCA_027564635.1 Typhlichthys eigenmanni
GACCCCAGACCCGCTCCCCAGCCACCTCAATCTCAGTCAGAGAATGGAACCCTGAAGATATTGACAGAACGAGCCTATATGACACATAAACATGTCTGATTATGTTCAAGCAGCTGACCCCCATGTGTGATAATAGCAGCCCTCTACATTATATACTGCAGGGGTTCCCAAACTATTCACGCGACCGCAGCTATCCCTAGAGGTGGTAGAAGAATAACAGCCAAAATCATAATCAAAGGAACATATAAACTGTACTACTACAAACAATTATGGCTAAACTATGCAATTTGAAATCATTTAAAAATATTACTTATTTAATTTCTGAAAATCATCTTGTGACCCCCAGTTTGAGAACCACTGATATATTGTATAGGTTGTGGTTGATTTGTGTATGAAATGTGGACTGTGCACTCAACAACAACCCATTATGTAGGTGAGACAAATAGCAAAGCAGGTATTCCTTGTCCTAATTACCCAAAACATGTTTTACCTATACAGTATGTGACTTAACTATAGATCTAGACCTAACCCTATTACAGAATATATTGTTTATTCAGTAACCTCAAATAAAACACCCATCTGACTCATTAGGCAAAACCTCTTTCCATTTTTCTTCTCTGTTAGCCTCTAAATTAGAATATAGGACTTTGTTGGTCTTCGTTTTTTAGAAATTAATTCTGGGAATGTTTTCGTGTTTTAATTTGATAATAGCTAAATTATCTGAGTCTTGATGACATGCTGTGTTTACAGAATGTTGATCTTGTACGCCACCTGGTGGAAGACCTGTTCTACTACCGACACGTCCAGATTGTATACGTCACTTTGGATAAAGGGATATCTGCTAAATGCTCGCAATGTAAATGGAAGTGGCAGGTTCAACGTTATTCAGTGCATTGCTATGCAGTAGAGAACCTGCAGTAGATACCCCAGTGATCACTTGTGAAGCGGCCACAGGCCAACGGCTCCAGCCCAACCAAAGCCATGCTCTGTGGTGTCAGCTGTGGGACCCCCTCTCTGGTAGCGGGGCACACGTAGACCCCGTCGAAGCGGAAGTATACAGCACGCTCTATCTCATTGTTGGTGTTGGTTCTTGTGTCCCAGGTATGGCAGCAGTGTGGCGTCTTGCCCAAGTGCTCCCAGAGATCGTAGATGTTGCCGGGCAGACCCACCTCCCTGACCTCGGCATCTCTCAGGTTGGTGTCCCCGCCAAACACTACTGCGATGTTGTCAGGCACCTCTGTCATCTGCCCCAGCACTAGTCTCAGCTGATTCATGCGTTCCTTGGCCTGTGGCTTGCAGCTCTCTAAGTGGGATGTCATCAGACAGAGTTCCTGTTCTTGGAACTTCACCCGTGCTATGAGCAGATTCCTCTCCATCCCTGTGGTGGGGTAAGAGACTATCTGACTCTCAAGAAGTTCGATCCGTGACTTTTCAAACATCATTCCCGTGAAGTAACCCTCTTTTCTGCCTACAATGAGTTTGTAGCTGTTTGCTTGTTTCCTCAAGTAAGAGACATTGTGGAATTAGCTCCTGTATAAACACGACATCTGGAGTATATTCTTTTAGGTAGGAGCAGAAGCCTCTGGCCCGTTCTGGCAGGTCTTCTGGGTCTAGTCTGTCCACATTCCAAGTGATCAGTGACAGCTGGTTGTCCCATTGTTGCTTTTCTTCTGCCTTACTGGAACAGGCTGATGACTTGTCTCCAGTCAAGTCTATGCAGTTCCCTTGAGTAGGCCAATTATCCTCAGAATTGGTGCGCTCTGCTTTAGGGCTAGCATTTCCCTCTATAGAATATTCTAGTTTTAATATGTTCCCCATCTCAGCCATGGCTGCTGCAGTAGTGGTTAGCTCTTGGTTCTTGTGTGTCTTATCTCAGTCTGACGTATAGGCAACACAACTACCCTACTGAAGTTAAGTTTCGTTTTAGTTCAGTAGGCATGACTGTCGCCAAAAAGTGGGAAGAACAGTAGCCATGTGTAAGGATATGGTTTGTAAAGGAGTCAGGCGCAGAACGAGAGGTGTGTGGAACAAAGGGTACATTTTAATAACGGGGCTCTTATCATAAACAAACAATGAAACAGGCCAGCGACGGACAAAGTACTTCGCTGCAACCTCAATAACTCACAAACCAAAATGAAGGAGGAGACTCAGAGGGAGACTCAGAGGGAGACTCAGAGGGAGACTCAGAGGGAGACTCAGAGGGAGACGCCGGGATCTCTACGGGGTTCACAGCTAGGCTACTACAGGGGGTCCTTCAAATGATTTGTTCAAACTTATTTTCTTAAAAAAATGTAAATGTTCGTAAAAAAACGTAAAACAAAAAACACAACTCATACATATATGAATCTGTCAATTATTTACATCATCAAAGTAAACAGGGCACTAGGCATACACATTAATGTTGGCCAGGCAACAATATAGTTTATGTTATCTGCCGTGTTTCTATCAGCCAAAGGGTCCTTGGCCTGAAAAACATTGAATTCCTCTACTCTGCTGTAGAGGGTTTACAGGTGTTACGCCTAATTCTGCCGGATTCAGTGACCCTTTCGAAACGAAGTATGTTAAATAAAGCATAAAAAGCATGGAAAAGTTCGATAGATCTATAAATAATATTTAGAAATATCTAGACATCAATTAACCTTAAAACGACGAGGCTGGTGTAGATAAAGTAGATTATATTCACTTTTTATTCAGAAATCGCTAAAATCACAAGCTTTTTGCAGAGCAAACCACCATCGATATATCTAACCTTTTATTAACCCTTTCCCGAACTAAAACACTTCGGGAGAGAGACACAAAGTGCATGAGAAATCACACACTCACACACACTAACAGATTGTACATGATTTTAGGTGGCGCATGCGCACTTTCGAAAGGGTCACTGAACTCGGCAGGACACAGAATTAGGCGTAACACCTGTTACTAATATTTTACCACACTGGATAGTTTAACTAGGCAAGAACCCGGCTACTCCTGGATAGGATATGGTAACCTAGGCTTATCTAACTTAATATTCTATTATGATTCACAGTCACATATCCTAACTTAGATGCTTGTATTTTTGTTTAGGCTAGTTGGACTAAATCGAAATGAAAAACCCCTTGCTACAGGGCGAATGCGGACAACTCTGTCAGTTATCTTGTTCCGCGGCTGGTAACCACAAACAACTCACTACACACGGACAGCCTTGAATGTGGCACCATCTAGCAGTCTGTGAGAGCCTATGCAAGCTCTGCTCAGCAGCAGCCGCAGCCTTGCCGCTTGGTGACGTCCAGGCCAAGAAAAGAGGCAGAGCAGGGGGGAAGGAGGACGAAAAGAATGGCGGCTGCACAGTGCCGTAGCACCAAATGCACGGCAGAGAGGAAAGGGTGCAGGCGGGAACTTGATTCTTGGCGGCACAAATTGATACACTGCGTTGGTAAGACCCATGCTTGTTTTTTTTAATTAAAAGCAAAAGTTACGGGCTTCAAATGACAGCACTTAATGACAACGGGACAGCTGTCACTCGCAGGGTAGCTAGCGAAATTGAGCTAACTAATTTAGCTAGCTGGTAGCCAGGCACCGTACTGTATGTCGCCAGTTTAGACGGCTAAACTGGCAGGCTAAAATTGGCTAACCGGAGGGCTAGCCATTTGTGCTTGCCCATTTTCTTTGTCTCTCCTCGGTCACTTATCAATACTACACGATGAAAGGGTAGCCTATTGTATGCATGCGTGTTTACCCACAAGCTAAGGTTTAATAGTAATGTGCAGTGCAACCAACAGTACCACCAGTTAACTGAACGTTGGCACAGACTTGAATGTTTACTACAATGCTAACGTTAAGCCATCATGCCAACGTAAGTTGTGGTTAACGTTATTTGGGGGAGGGTACGGTAACGGATCTGCTGTGAAGAAAATGCATCGGTCCACATAGCATCCATTTCAACCTTGTCCAATACGAGTTACACATAAACCGTTGTTTTTCTTTGCGTAATGGCACCCAAGTAGGATCACGTTAATATAAAGGCATGACATTGCTTTTTGATGGTTTCTTTTATTGTCGAAATCAGATTTATACATGTGTACCGGTACATACTATTGTACAACTATTTTAACATGCGTTGTTTGATTCATTGCATCTTGCAACTTATACCGGTACGGTACAGGTAGTAGGACAGATAACACATAACTTTAGTTTAACCTACCATTGTTTGCCATGTGATTATTAGATATTGTAGAATACGATGTTTCAAAATAACCTTATCTGACAATATTTGGCTTCTCGTACTTTACACATTTAGAGTTTACACATTTTGTTTATACAGTTTACACATTTTTGAAATTACAATTTTATTATTTATGTTATTATTTTATTGTGTCAAAATTATGGTTTGCATTGTATACTTTAATGGAATGGGGTCAAAATGTCTGTCCCTTACCAAAAACTCAGGTTTTAGCATTCATCACAATATGAGGATAGTGGACTACCTAAGATACCGTACCAGCTGAAAAGATCTGGGTTCAGAACCAAACGGATGCCCAGATGTCTAACCACTACCTGTTACTTATGGTACACTTCAGATAAAACAGTCAGCTGATTAATGACCTGATTGTTTATTTTTATTTTGAGGAATATATATATATATATAATATGAAAAACCAGGAAGTCTCATTTAGATCAAAAATCTCCTTTACAAGAGAGACCTGGCCAAAGTAGGAGTGGTACAGAAACATAACATATTAAAATACATATACAACTTGGTAGTGGGCCCATACCTTTGGACCCCACTATGCTGTAGCCTACTTATTTCCTGTATAAGAAACTATGGCTGTTTGTTGTCTTGCAGGGTTTGAGAGCATTCTGGAGGGAATCTATGGCCCTATGCTGCTTAGAGACCTCAATATTTTTGATGGTGGGTTTTGTTTGTATACAACTTATTAACAGCATTGCCACTATGTAGGAGCTGTCTAACTTTGTATGATGACAGACATGTGTGCATTGCATTGTAATATGCATTTGTATTTACCGTTTGAGTCCTAAAATGTGAACTATACGCATTCTTGCAGTAGTAGAAGGCCAATTGGTTCATAACCCAGCTACGTTATAGCCTCAAGTAACATAAATCAAATGTGTGCGCGTGTGTGTGTGTGTGATGGATTATACATGATTGATTGACACGGCCTTTCAGACTGTGAACCTGAAGAAGTGGACGACTGGTCTGTGGAAGCCAGCTGCTCTCACTGTTCATTCTGCAACCTGCCCGTGGATAAACTTGGTGTAAGAAATCAGTTCAAGATGAGGAAACATCTAGCGCTTCAAATCCTTTTCACTCTGTCTTAGCAACATTGAACAGGGAGTTCAAACAGGATGCAGGCTGATTTATCATCAGTAATGTGATCGTGTTCTGTTGTCTCCTCCCTTACAGGACCACATTGCTGTAGCCTCCTCCCTCCTCTCCTCCCCTTCAGATTACTCCCCCTGTCAGGCGTCAAGCCTTTCCGAAAGTAGCCAATCGGCTCACAGGTTCCTACAAGCGGTGTTCTACAAAAAAGGTGTGTTCAGTGGCATTTCTAAGGCTAGCAATCCTGCCATGATCACATCTATACACATCTCATGAGGCAATGTTGTTTTTATTTTATTCATGTTACTTTTATTATTTAAACCTTTTATTTAACAAGGAAGGCACATTGAGATTATAATCTGTTTTTTCCAAGAACGTCCTGGCCAAGATAGGCAGCAGCAAGTCATATACCAAAAATAGCTAAACACATGCAGAAAATACAGTTAACAGTTCAACAACATAAATACAGTAGCAAAGCAAGGTTGTTGTCATGACCACCACTTCCCGAACTTGTTTCAGCCAATCAAAGCAGGGATCACCACCAGATTTACCCAGACCAGTACAAATAATAGACCAGCTAATACTATTGCTTGATGTTTACAAAACACGTGCGTGCCTGTCTCTGAATAAGGAAGGATATACATATTCTTTTCAAATATTTAGTTTGGCCTCTTCTGTTTTCTTTGTTTTAAACGAGTCATTTCATGCTCCTTTTCACTTGTTGACACAGTTCCTTGACTTCTCAATGCAATGTAGATGACAAGCTTAGGTGAAAATACCACATAGTTTATGTGGAATAGCACATCATACAACAACTCTTTAGATAACAGTCTGATTTCAGTGACTGTTGCTTTAAATGTAACAAGTCACTGCCCACCCTGACTGCCACGTAGCTGTGTTGACGTGAGACTACGACTGCTTTACTGCTAGTATCGGTGCAGGCTGCTCAAACGCGGCTTGAACATAGTTTCATTGGTTTTGGACCACATATGGTTTAATTTCAGCAGTGTTTTCAAGGTGTTAATATTGCGCATGAATTCCGCCTCGCCGTCCAGACTACAGTAAAGGATACAGGTGGCAGAATGTAATTCATTGTTGTTCATATCAACAACACAGCAGCAGCTTGGTCACACAGCCCTGTGTAGGAACGATGTTGATAATCAGCCATGTACCTACTAAGCACATTATTTCATGAATGAAGGTTAAATGATATCATGGCACAACATCACAGCCATCCTTGCCTGCTAAACAGCCATGTACCCATAAGCACGTATTATTTAATGAATGAAGGGTTACATAGCACGAAACTGCAGCCGTTCTTGCAGCTACAGGGCTATGATAGATAGGTGACCAGCTGCTAGGTGCTAGCAACAACACAAATGGATTTGGTTAAACAAGAAATGTTAAAATTAAACAAAGACATATTCTAACTTTGTTATTATCATGGACATAACGTTAAATGTTTCTGACTGATCACTGACCCAGATAAAAACATTATTAGTTGCGCTACCAAAAACTGCAACCCGTTTCCGGCAGGGGATACAATTTTGGTAGTACATGCGAGTGCGTCTATCAATGAGCAATGTTTAGGTTAAGTAAATCAGCACATTATTTAAGCAGCCTATTTCTAATCTGTTTACGGTTTCTGAACAATAACCTATATTAACCTAATATAGTTTTTGATGTGCACATCACTCTTGAGTCCTGCAGACTCAACTTGTTTATGCTATGGTAGCCTGCAGTTACTGAATCAAAAAATAGATGTACAGATTTGGTCATCTGCAAATGTTGAACATTAAACATTTACTTACCGTATACCGTACTGGCAATCAACATCAGTTCCTTGCCTTGCATATTTCGTTGATACTGCGTCATCCTCATAGGGGCGTTACCAAACAAACTGTGTGCAGTAATCTACGCAACATATGCATGTTTCTCTCATTCACCTGTATCCCCGCCCCTCTCCCCTTTTTAGCCAATACAGACCAAGAAGCTAACAGTCCACTTTGAAAGGCTTACTACTTCTCCGTGTCACATCGATATTGCTAATTCCACGAACAACTAGAAATACTAGGTTTTCCTGGAATGGGTCCTTTAAAGCATGTTCTGCATTACTGCCCTGAAGCGGTGTATGTTATCCTTTGTGTTTATCTATTTATTTATTTATTTATTAAAATGTAAAACTAACCCTCTTTGACCAGATGTTCCCTTGGGCTGTGATTCCAACATCCCACTGGTGGCCCAAGAACTGATGAAGAAAATGATCCACCAGTTTGCCATCGAGTACGCCTCTAAGAGCCATGCCCACACCACCACCAACGGCCTCGCCAACAACACCCCTGGCTCCTCGCCCGGCTCCCCGTCCAACATGGCCGACTCAGAAGCCCCACTGGACCTCACCCTGAGCCGCCACAAGGACGGCGAGCCGCAGCCAGGTAGTGCAGCTGTTGCCTGTAGATTGTCATTATAGGATGCAATGTGTATAATGAGACTGAAATGAAACACTAAAGCCATGACTTGTACTGCCATCAGACTTATCACTGGAGTGTCGCCATGGTATGCTCTGGCTACAATGGTACGATTTGGAATTCAACCTGAAGCATATGTGAATGGACAATAATTCAATGACATTGGAATTGACATTATTCCTATTAGAACCGGGTTAAAAGCCCAACCCGAAAGAACATGCTCCATATAAACACTTCAGTCGGAAGAGAAACGGCCATCCAGATTTAAATTTTATTCCGAAGCAGATGGGCAGTATAACCTGTTCCATAACCCGATTGAAAGAAGAATTGTACCATGTAATCCAGTGGTTTTTGGGTCAACGACCCCCTATCCATTATGCATCAAATAATTTCCCTGAATATTAGTATATTAATTATTAATATTATTCAAGCAATAAACACAGTTGTGCATTGGTTAGAGAAGGTACAAAGCCATAACTACGGTATTTAATTGAACACTGATGGCATCTTTTTATTGTGTGCCATTTTTCTGATCTGATGCTTGCTGCTAGTGTTGCAAAGAGTAAAAAGAGAAGTATTATAAATGTAGCCTCTTTGGGGCACACCATGCAGTGTAGGCTAATGGCAGAACTCATTTAGCAGATTTTTGAACGAGTTTGATTGACATTTTGACAAACCGTGCCATTAGCTTACACGTTTACTTTTATTCCTAGACTTAAATATGATAATGATTAAGGAAGACTAGTTCACGACAAGACCGATGTATAACGCCTCAGAGAACAGTTGCAGCGGTGGCTCAGCTAGAGCTAATTCATGCCTGAAAAGTTGTATAGCCATAGGTCTAATGTCCAGCGAGTGAGCGCCCAGTGACAGAGTTCGGCAACAATGGCAGGCTAGATTCTCTCTCTGCATCTTCAACTTCCTTTTTTTTGTAGACTACTTTGGGCTACTCAAACTCACACGCTATAAACATATTGTGGATGAATCATTGTCCCCGGTTTTCCTGTTATTTACGATGCAGCTCTCGGGCATCATATTGAATAGCCTAATATAATTCTTAAACTGAATGCATGGAAAGTGTTGTTTAGATATGGTTTTAACTAGGATCACGAGTGAGCGATGCAGGCATAACGTGGAAGAATAGGCAACCAATGTAGGCCTATAACCTGGCAATACAGTATTTATAAATGACTATGTCCACCTTAAATGTTTATTTGTTTTTGTGGGAATGCAGCATTTTTGTTGTTTTACTTGGCTGCCACTGGAAATATGCGCTTTCCCAGAGCACATCCTGACAATACAGTTTTGTTTAGTCGCAGTGGCATAAATGGCAGGTTTTAATGTTGCTGCAGTGTCCGACTGGTACTGAAACCTTAATTAGGCCTAGCTAGTAATGCAACACAAAAAGCAAACACCCCCCAAAGGCAGCTCAACACCCCCCTTTCTAAAATATTGTTTCCAGCTCCCCCCGTTGTCCTCTGAACGCCCCCTGTGGGTCGGTACCACCCACATTGAGAAGCACTAAAGTAAACGGCCGATTACTTTGTGGTTTTGTTATTCTGCGCATTATCCGTGTCATGCTACAGTTGCTTTTTATGTGATGCCGGTAGGCTATTCTGCACAGCCGCTGTACAAAGACCGGACAAAATAACTGTGACACGTGTAGACCTGTCACAATAATTACAATATCGACTCATCTGCGACACATGGACATAACATTGATCATTTTTCTGACTATGCTAATATTGTATTTTCACGAGTGATGCTCACATAAGACAGTTAAAGTGCTGCACTTACGGTACTCCCATGCTTTTGTCTGACTGCTCGCAGGCAGCGCTACACACACACACATGGCAGACAGGGACAGGGGATACCCATTGGCCTTGAGGAAAAGGTATTTTATTGTTCAGGTAAAGGTGTTTTTCCCGATGACTGCATAATTACAGCCAACTACGTTTAGAAAAATAAATGCTAAAATACAGCATTTGTTTTATTTGCTTCACGATTTGTAGCCTAAAGCTGGCCACACACTACAGAATTTTTTTGCCCGTTTCTGGGCCCCCCGCCCCCCCCCCCCCCCCCGACAATCGCGAGGCTGGTTGGAACTGCCCAAATGATCCTGTAGTGTGAGGTGTTAACAGACCAAATATTATCGTTGACAACTGCTCGGAGGCTCCCAAAATTCTAATCGTAAATATCAAACCTGTTTGATATTGCGATCTGTGTATTGACGACATTATTGACAGTCCACCCAGTTTGTTTTAATCACGTTTGATACACAAGTTTCTGTGAGATATCATGTCCCTGGACTCGCCACTCTGAAATCGTTTGGGGTAATCGCTAAGTGTGTGGTCTTGCAACTTGACTGAATCGTCTAGTGTGTAGTTATGTAGGATTAAAAAAAGAACAAATGGAAAAGTCTGTCGTTATGTCTGTGGTACCCAACATTTAAAAAATCTGGCAAGATTTTAAAATCCTGTGGTGTGTGGCCAGCTTTAGCCAAGCAATGAAACTGGTTTAACGAATAACAATGAATAATTCATGTCACAAGACACTAGCGGAACAGAGGTGAGTTTAGAATTGACAAACAGTTTGCTGTTTGCTTTGAGTTTGCCGCAAACATTTGTAAATATAAGCAATCTGTTTGAGGAGGTTGTTCTCAGACAACACACATTGACGCTGGACGAAGGGCGACAGTTAAAATCTAATGTTTGGAATGTTTACACAATATTTAAGGTCAAAGCAAACGTGTGTGGGTCACACAAATAGACTCACTCTCCGATGTACCTACTACAAGAAGCTAGCTGATTTAAGACTTCTTGCTTGTGGGACACGTTAAACATCTATTCCGATGAGATGCGACGGCGCATGTAAACACAAGACCCGATTAGGTGACATTCCATGTAAGCCGGTAACCTAAAATCTTAATTTGGAAAGATTCCATTGGGAAAGACAAAAGTGCCCATGCAAACCCAGCTAGTGATTAATTTGAGGTTTTTGACTCCTGTACTCAAATGAGCTTTACCACTGTGCTGACACACTGACTAGTGTTACTTATGTCACGGGGACAGATGGAGTGCTAGACCTCTCCAGGAGGAACTCCTGCACAGCAACCTCATCACAAGCCAATCACAAAGCCCCAGGGTAAGTGCCTTTTTGCTGTATATTAATTTTAAGGTTAATTGATGTGAAACGATGAGCATCATCATAAGTCTAGACTGTAAGGTTTGTAATTTATTTTCAGTCCCCCCCCCCCTTTTTTTTTTCTTTAGTTTATTTTTCTCTCTTCCACCCCATTAATAAGCCAAGGTTGGATAGGTGCCTCCCTTATCAATGGCATATCTGCTGGCAATCAAGTGCATATATTTCATATAAACAAAAATACCATAGATACATCTTCCACAACAACAAAAATTGCAAGAAATGACAAAGTCAAATGGTAAAGTATTGTACGTAACACCACATCTGTGATTGTATTTTACTTTGCAGTTTTTATTTATTTGATATGTTTAATACAACAACAATGCATGCTGCTGCTGAAATCTTTTTAAATGGTAACTGTAGTGGTCCCTTTTTTATTTTCCACTGCTAATTTGATTTGTTTAACGATATATAATAAGATAATAAGCTGTAATGTGTCAAACGACCAGTTCTGGGTATGGTTGTCTTTCTGGCAGAGACTGTTGTAGTTTAAAACAAAAAGCAGTCTAACAACTCAGGAATTATTAATATTAGAAAATCATCTCCTTCTATACTATATCTGTTAGATCTTTCCACAAATATGCATTTTTGATCAACAGTACTCCAGAGTCCTCTGTTATCTTTCTGTAATATTCTTGGATTGGTCATATGAAATCCTTCCAATAAGGTTTCCTATTATTTTGTTTACATGCTAGAAGCAGGCGCCCTCGCTACTTTAAAGCTTACCGTTTAGTTTAGTTACTCCAAATGCCTAGGGCCTAGGCTGTATGTATTTTAGGCATAATGGTTTAAGAAAACATTATATGATTATATGATTGAATTAATGATGTAAATAAATAATATAATTAATATAATAAGTAACACGATGTGTACATCTTCCACCACACTTTTACTATCCTCTTCTAAAATGTCTCTCTGGTCTGACCCATGCGTATAGCCTCTCTATGCCCATGTCAGTTGTCACTGTGTCAGAGGCTAGGTCCGGGTTGTGTCTGCCTTGCAGTTCTACGGGGTTGACTCTTTTATCTCTTGTTGAACGGTAACGTCACGGCGACCGCACTCGTAAAGGTAACATGTTGCCACCGCCTCAAGATTGCACAATGAGGACACCAGTGAAGTGCCTCGTGATTTTACGTCCTTGTTTGTTTTTTTCCTTCACTGATCCAGTCGTGTGACGTCTGATCACCCAGCCCTCAGGCACGTAGGACCCTTACTGGAGGAGCGCACAGACGGGACAGTGGGCCGTGTGAGTGCCAAGTTACCACAGCCAATCACAGGCCGTCCCACCTGGATGTGAAGAGGCATTGCCTCACACAGACAGTGCTCAGTGACACTCACTCACACACAGCAGCATGCGTGTGTGTGTGTGCGCATGATGGCCAAGAGTGTGAACACACAAAGCCACAGGCACGAAAACGCAGTGATGTTACCAACACAAGGCATAAAGGAGTGGACCCCCCACCCCTCTCTCCAAACCCTGTCCCCCCTCCATCTCCTCCATCTTGACCTGCTGTTTGGTCCTCCCACCCCTAGGAGGCGGCTCAGGCAGAGGGAGGAGTACGTTGAGAGGAGCTGGGAGCTGTCCTCGGGGCTGCTGTCTAAGGCCTTAAAGGACATAGGCTCAGGGCGGCTGCAGGAGCAGCGTGCCGCGCTGCTCTACGGCATCCCCCTGCCCACGCTGCGCCAGCGGGGCTGGGCGGAGGAGGGGCTGGAGCTTCTGCGCTGCCTGGCCCCGCCCCCCTTCCAGCCGCTGGGAGGCGAGGCCCGCCTGGTGTTGCAGAAGGTGGCGGCGTGGGCGGAGAGGGCGGAGGTGGGCGGCGTCGCGGACGAGGACGGCGGCGGCGATCCCCGCTTTCCGTCGGCCTCCCTGTCACCGTACCTACAGGGCGTCGCCCTCTCCTTCCCCCAGCTCAGGGACGCCCTGCAGCCCACGCCCAGCCCCACCCCCGGCACAGAGCCCACCGCCGCGGCCGCCCTGCGCATCCCGCGGGTCCGCGCCACCTCCGGCCACAGCAGGGCGGCGGAGGCCCCGCACGCGCGCACCCCGTCCGCGGAGGCCGCCCCGCCCTCTGTCACACCCGCCGCCAGGACGCCCGCCCCCTTCAGACTCAGAGCGGCGCTCTTGGAGGACGCCGGTCGCCCGGCCCGCCGGCCGGGCCCGCGCAGCTCCCCGCTGGACGAGCCGGAGGGAGGGGCCGACAAGCAGCCGAGGAAGAAACGTGGTCGCTACCGCCAGTACGACCACGATCTGCTGGAGGAGGCCATCGCCATGGTGATGGCGGGCCGCATGAGCGTGTCCAAGGCCCAGGGGGTGTACGGTGTGCCTCACAGCACACTGGAGTACAAAGTCAAAGAGCGCACCGGTACGCTGAAGAACCCGCCTAAGAAGAAATGGGCTGCTCCTTGTTCGTCAAATTCCTCTGGTTCAGGTACAATGTCTGGTTCCAATATCTCAGGGACTGCTGCTGCAAAAAGGTTCTAGGCCACGAAAAGTCTGGAACACTTGAACTCTTCACCTCTTGCATAGAGGATGTAGGTTTTTCTGGAAAACGGTTGTTATAACACTTGCCTTTTATATAAACTATTACTCTTCAGGTCTTTTAACTGTGTCTTTTGTATAATGTGACAGTCATTCTTTAAACCGTGTTTCTCAGTCTTGGTCTCGGCAGACATTTGGACACCATGTCCAGGTTAAGATCCATCAGAAGAATGGGGAGTTGTGCTTTCCTGTCAGCCTGCTTGCCTAGAGGCAGGACCCCTTCTGCTGTGTGCCTGGGATCATGAGTGAGACACAGTTGTAGAATGTTCTGAAGCTCAGAACAGAAGCGTGATTCAGCTAATAGGTTATTCAGGTTTGATTGAGCTATTAAAGCTCCTTGCTTTTGGAGCAATGATTGTTATCTGCAGTTTTTTTTCCCTCTTACTCTGGGTAGCTCACCTAGACTAATGAAGTGACTTGGAGCCATTGTAACATTATAAACCCACTACTTGTATACAAGACAGTTTAAATACTTAAAAAAATGTAACAAGCTCTAGTGGCTATACTCATCCCTCATTGGGAAAATCTGAGATTATTTTATGAAAGCCATTTTGTGTGTCTCGCTTTTTAAAAAAATATCTCCCACATCCCACTATATTTGTGAAAGCTTGTCTGAAACTTGTATTGGGTATAGTTGGAATGCAGCTGTAAAGCATGTCTCAAAATATGCACTGATTTGCCTGGGAATGGTATGCTATTGCGTATTGTTTGTAAAATGTTTTATTTTTTTGAACCTCGTACTGTATGACTGCTGCTTAAAATGTATACTGTATGGGTTTCCCAGGCAAGAAACACAGTCAGCTCAAAGTTATCTTATTGTACATATTAACACAATTCCCAGCCCCATGAAAAATGGGAAGTCTGAGGACATTAGTTATTCCAGTTGGCCATAGATGGGAAAAGGTATCTTGCCTAAAGATGACTTAATTGAATGCAAGACACGTGGGCTAACTTGTCTGTGTCTGGGAACATGGATCCTTCTTTCATTGCTGAACCTCAGATGGAGACCTTCCATTAGCTGTGCTACTACCAAAGCAGCAGTTCAGGGGAACCCACACACGAAGCTGCTTTAACTTATCTTGCTGCGCTTGTCAGCTTGTCTGTCTCTCTCTAACCTCGTTGCCACATATACCTCTAAGCTTATCTTGTTGCTTGCCTGACCCAATGTCTGATTTCATATCTAGGACTCCATATATACCGCATACACTAGGGTACAAGCTCTTTCTTATGTCAGTTATGACTAGTCAGTCAGTAACTAGGCATAGCTAAATGTGAAAGTTAAAACAGTGGTCCTGTTTGAGATATGGATAGGAAACAAAACAAGGAATGGGATATTGAACAATGCTTTCTGGCATTTACAGGAGCTATGCCATGATGTTTTTAAACTGTGATTTCCCTTGCAATTTTACAAAACATTTAAAGTTGTTTGTGTATGTCATTTGTAAATAAGAGTTAACAGGTAAGGGTTGTGAGATCTGATTTCCAATTCAGTGGCAATTCAACCCTTTAATCTTGGCAACTAAACACTGAATGTCTGCTCATAACAGTACACCAGTGCCTGTCTGTGGGGCTACTGCGAAGTGCAGCACATTGTCTTTACTCTGGGAATTATCTGATATTTATCAACAGACTAACTTATGAATGAGCCTAATTAACATTTTGAGGACAAAGATTACTGTACATCTTTTATTGCAGTATATTGTTAAAACACTCCTCCAAACAGTTAACTAGGCTTGTATGTTTTTTCTTTGTATTTGTTAAAAGTCTGCCTACTACTGAACTAAAGTATTGACAAATCTATAAAATTACAAGAAATCTGCTATTTATGCATAAATCATAATTGCACTATGATTTATAAGAAACTATTATCGTGAAAAAGTTTGTTATTGATGTTGCTAATATACTTATTTATTGATTGTGCTTCAGAACTGTGATTTGAGTAGTTTGATTGTACTGTTTTTGTAATGACACTTGCAACTTAAAATGTGTATTGCTACAATTGCATGAAGGCTGTTAAATTTCAGCCTACATAATTTATTTTGTCCTGATCTTACTCCCTTGTTAAACATTGTGATTGACTAGTGCGTCTGTTACGATTCAATTGTCTGGCTCAGACACAACAATTTATAACTCACGTAGCCATGTTCTCCCACCCAACTACGGGAGTAGAAGTAAATGGCTGTTAAGATGAATTGTGAGCTAAGATGCGTTGATTCGACCATTAGAATAAATATATTAAAAATAATAGCTTTCCTTTTGATTTGATTAGTGGGACTGCTGTTGATTACTTTCAGTTTGAGCGTTCCTGCAATCGTTCTGTTCTGCTTTCAAGCAGATTATCATTTTGCTTACAGCAACTCATCCAATAAAACAGTTCTGTAATCTCAATTTGTTTTGTTTTAATTAGATGTTTTTGTTTTATTAAATAAACAGCAGGCATACCATGTATTTACTAGGCCTTATCATGGAATATTAGCAGTATCAAAAATAAGGTAAAACCAAGTTTTTATTTGTAGCCGTGAGCATGTTGACTGCAAAAACATGCACAAAATTGTGTGCTTGTTGACTTTATTCTGAAAAAGACACGTCTACATGATGCATGTTTACGTGCATCCTTGCATACTCTGATTAACATATAATATTCAGTGTTCTACGGATATGCCCTTTTAATAACCTTATTGTACTGGGGGGGGGCTTTTCAATTTACCTTTTTAAGTAACTCATGTTCCAAAAATAGAAAGTGGAACTGCTGGAGCACTTGTGCAAATTTACTTCTTTGTGTCAAAATCTCTAAAATGTTCAATCATTTTCAATGACTTCTTATAGAGAGTAAACGGCCACGAGACCTGCATACATTTTCACACATTATTAATTGGAAAATGCTACATTCGGAATAAGTCTTAATTTGGATTATTGAAATGATGTTTATATGACCTTTGGAATATTATTATTGTGCATATAAACGGTCATTGTTTTAGAGACAGATCCCAAATAACATTGAATTAACTTTTTATTATTTCCTTCAGCATGCCCCTTAAAGAAGAGTTGAGGGATCCTGTGAGCCAGGAGAGTCCCAGTGGGCAGTTCAATGGAAACACTGCCCTGGAGGCTGTCCTCCGCTCCCTCTGTCCAGCACACCGTGGTTTGCTCTGTCAAATTCTTACCATAGCGCGCCAGGACCGAGTGCCCTCTGTGCCACGCGGCAGACCAATCCACCTGACTGACTCTCATTGCCGCCTCCACTCTGTGCTGACGCCAGACAATATTGCATCTGCCCCATTTACATTTGGTCACTGTAAAGCCCGTGGCAGCAGTCCACACTATGCTCTCGTGGATTGCGAGCATCACAGTAATGCTCTGTATCATCCGGCAGACTCAAAGTCCAAATACAACACCCAGCCCTACCGTTTCAGCGACTGCAAAAGCAAAGCTCCTCAGGGCTCAAGCTGTTGCTGTGTACAGAGGTGCAGTATGGCAGCCTACCCAGTATTCTGCCTGAAGAGTCTCCACTGCATTTCCTGCCAGAGCTTGGCTGTAAGTCAAATCGGTGACGTCTGTTCGTTTGCGTCCACTTCTCCTTTGTCGTCGAATTTGTGCTCCTCGTCTTCATTGTGCTCTGCTTCTGCCATTCGCTGTGGCCATCACAATCCCCACCCACCAACCACCTCTTGTTTCTCAAACCACACCTGTCTAGCCCAAGTTAGGCACTCAAGAGAGGGAGGAGGTAGAGATGAGGATCCTTCTTGTCCTGTGCTAAAGCGAGAGCAGAGCCCTTCCCCTCCCCCACTTTCCCCTATACAATCAGACATCAACACTGAAATAGAGGAGAAGCCTCCCTGCCTGCTACACCACACACATGAGGGTAATGTCTCCTCTCTACCGGTAAAGGTGAAACATTATCTCACGGATGCCAGCCAAATGGAAGAGGATGCAGACACTGTCACGGACGAAGAGCGGGGGTGTGCACTTCCAAGTCATGGATCCGGTAAGATCCCAAGTGGGACGTTACTTAAAGACGTTGTCGATCGTTTCAGTGAGAAACTGGACACAATCGCACCTTTGGAGAAGGACACGCCTCTGAACTCCTCAGCCATTCCTAGCCGTGAGAATGAAGGGCCAGTGACTTCCTCAGTCAATGAAACCTTACAGGTTAATGCACACCTGAGTGAAATAATCACCACAGTGCTTCACACAGGCTGTGACAGTGACTACAATCTGAATGAGCTGTTAAGCCGCCATGACGGCAATGAAGCAAAGTCACCAAACACCCGCTATCGTCGTCGACAGGAAGTGCTGGCTGCTATAACGACACCACCTGATCATGCCTCCACAAGACGGCACACTTTACAAATTAAACGGGAGCTTGCCATGCTTGCCGCTAAGTCGCCACCAGCAAAGAGGGTTCGAGTGAATGATGGTGGTAATGTTCCTTCGCCCTCATCCAGTTCTTCAGACATAACACCACTTAAAGAGGACTCTGTAGGAATGGTGAATCATGTTGGGCATAAACATCACATTGGTCAAACTACTGAGGAAAATGGAATGAAGTATGTTACTGATGAGGAGCGCATCATTACTGGAGGAATTGAAATTAAACATGCGACACAAATGGATGACAATAAAATGTATACAGATTTTAAGAGTGGTGAAGGACTAGACTGCACAGAGACTGAACTATTTAGGGTGGAACCGGGAAATGAGCTCAAAGACGAGGGAGTTGGGGTTAAGGTAAAAGATGAAATACAGGCAGTAGTGATTACAGAGGAAACAATTAAAGTAGAAGAGAGGGAAATGGAGAGAGCCACCAAGGAAAGCACAGATATCCCAACTGACCTGCTGACTCACATTGATGGTAATCAACAGGATGTGCTGTCTGATGGTGGCAGCACACCAGCTGGAGAAATGGTTTCTCACAAGTCTGTTAGAATGAGAAGAACTAGTCTTGAGTTGAGCAACACCATTGAGTCCACAAGATCTAGAAGAAACATAGTTCCTCCCAAACGCTTCTCTTCCTATGTTACGGAGCCCAGAAAGATGTGCTTTGTTGCTTGTTTCTCTGAGAGCATATTCAATCAGAGAACAACTAAAGACATTGTGAAACCTGCGACCCTGGATGCCATCTCAGTCTTTGATGGTAACACCACTCAGTTTGACTCAGTCTCAACTGAGTCTACAAGGAAAGTTGATTTTCAGTCAATCCCCAAAGAACAATCTGTAACCTCTAGTAGTGTGTCTGATGATCTCAACCAGGGAACATTGGTCAGTGAAGCTGTCACTAACAAAACACTTAACCACAGTGTGAAAATTATGACAAGTTTTAGGGAGGGTACAGCGTCACCTGTATCAAAACCACAGGATGCGGAGTCAGAAACTATTTCCACAGTGTTACAAAACCCTACAATGGCAGATGTTGTAGGCTGTGATTCTGATGTTGCCCTAAGCTTGCACAACTCCCAGGCCCAGTACATTAGCCCTATTAAACTAATGTATGCCTCTCCAGTTAAGGATGACCAAGGACTTAAATACAGCCTGAAGTCAGCAACCTCTGGTGTTGGTGGTGAAGTAGTGCAAGAACTATTTGACCCATGTGAAGAGTATTCATGGGGACTAACCTCAGAAAATAACACAACCCCATGTACTGAGACTACGTCCTCACCAGTGACATTAGTTTCTTCACCACCAAAAGCTGCAGGCTTGTCTCCCAGATCTTCATTGACACAATCCAAATTGACTTCTTCACCTCACAAGTCTGCTTCCTCATCGCCTAAAGTAGGAACCAGAAGATCAGGAGACGGTATTTCACCAAGGCGTGCAAATGGAAGTGCGAATCAGAAGTCAACTTGTGATTGTGTATCTTTTCACGAGACGTCACCTAAGAGGCGACCAGGCCGCCCCAAGAAACTGGGTCCACAGTTGGAGAAGATAAAGAGACCAATTGGTAGACCACGTAAACAGAAGGTTGTTGAGCCAGTAAGAGAAACAAATGCAGAAAAAGATGTTGTAAGGCCTAACATAGAGAATGCAAACAAGAACCTCAAAGTCACAGTAGTTTATGGCCGATCAAGAAGGAACAAACGGCTAGTCTCTGAGGACTTCAGTAAACTGCAAATGGAGCTCCATGAAGTTCAGCAAGCAGTGGATCAAGAAAAAGACTTAAACCATTTACTGCAGAAGTCATGCTCGGATAGTCTCAAACCTATTTCAACCGAATGGTCTGAGGAGTTAAATTTGGTCAGACCTGTGAAAGACAAGGAGTATGCACCTCACTCCAGTAGGAACATCAAATGTCAGAAGCTGCATGGTGATGTAGCAATTAGGAAACCAGGACGACCAGCAAAAGTGAAAATTTCTGGAATCTCTGTTACAGTGACCAATGTATCCCCTCGACAACGCAAGATTCAAATAAGCAGGGATACCAGGCAGTCTTCAGAAACCTTCAGACGGAAAAGGGAGCTCTTACCAGAGTTCAGATCTGCCAAAGACTCCAGGGCAATCAGTCTTAGAGCGAGCAATGACTGCAGTCAAGCAGAAGGAAAGATGGAGGCAAAGGAAGAAGGTACAGACAAAGAGGCAGATGGGCCAGTTGCAGTTCGCCATTCAGTAAGGGTACGGAAGCCCTCTATCTACTTGCTGCACTCTGTGGCCACCTCAACCTCTAGGTCATATAGCCATAGCACAGCTCTGTTGCGGCGCTCTAAACAGCTTCTACTGACCAAGGCCAGCAACCAAAGGAAACAAGAAGAATATCAAGGGGGAGGAGAAAACACAAATGAGAAAAGAAAACCCAAAAGACATGTAAAAACACAAAACTGTCAAGACCTGCGCCAGGTGGCAGGGGTGTCAGTAAACTCGATCTTTCCTCCTACAGAGACAATGAGATGGTGGTCAGCATCAGCTGAGCAAAATATATTCAACCAGGAGCTTGCTAGGCGAATTAGGCTGATCTCTGACACATGGGTCTCTAATGCTGTTGAGAACCAGGAAGAAGCAAGATTTAAACCTAAATTGGGCACTAAAAGCTCATTCATAAAAAGATCCAGACCTTCCTCAATGGTTCGAATGCTGTTTGACTGTCCCCCTAACAACCCAAGCTCTTGCAGCATGCAGCAGCTCTGCACCTTGTTTATGCAGACCACAGAGACTCAGTCACTGGCCATTGTCAAGAAGGCAAGCTCCCGAAATCCCTATGAGCTCATGCACTACCCCCGATCTTCCAACAAAGGAAGCATCTGTCCCAGTCCCCAGGCGGAACGACTCCGCAAACACATTAAGAAGTTTGCCAAAACGGTGCCAAAGAGTCCATCTGAACATCAGTGGGCACAAGAAAGGCTAAGGAGAAAAGAGAAGGCAACATTATCAAATGTCAAACGGCAACTTTTCCAGTTGTCTGCACGGTTTCCACCAGGCAGGCTCAATAAAGGAGCTCCATGGTGGAGAAGCAGATCACTTACAAAGTACTCAACCACTCTGTTAAGAGCAAGGGCTAGATTTCAGAGCCAGAAAGAAAGGATGAAGTGGTCAAAAAGGGAGAGTTTCACACCCAGAGAATCAAAGTGGACATCAGCTGCAAGAAGTGTAAATGGCCATTTGGCAATAGCACTACAACCGAGAGACAAAGCAACAGATGAAGTATTTGACTGTTCGGAAAACAACTCTACCACCAAGTCTACTGACAATATTCAGGAGCTTGTGGCTGTACCCAAAGAGCACAGACTGAGCTCAGAAGCCTGGAGCCCTGAAAAACTAAAAGAATGCCGGGTATTTCTGAAGAAAATTAATTCACCAGACAATGAGTCGGCTGCAGATGAAGAATGGGATTCCTGCACAGTGACACTGGATGTTGGGTCGCCTCCTGCCTATGGATCTGCAGGTAGCGCCCATGAGGATAAAGCTGTGAATACTGGGAGGAAAAAGAACAGGAGTGCCTGTAAATATCCTAGTTCTGCATTAAATACCATTCATTTGCCAGCGGGGAATGAGAAATGCAAATTGAAACGTCCAGGGACTGTATCCACTGAACCACCGCAACCACCACCTGTGAAGATGTTAAGACAATCACGAGTGAGGGGCCTCACCGGTCCTAAATGGTCTGACTTCATTTTTGGTAATTATTTCCACATTTTATTTGTAATGTTTAAGAAAGTTGTCATGGAATTTGCATACTTGCTTGCAACCTCTTTAGTCATTAATGTGTCAAATTGCCTTTTTCTTTTAGACATAAAAACAAATGAACCAGGAAGCTTCAGTAATCCTGGGGAAGAGACCGTGGTGAAATCTGGTGCTTTTGGACATCCAGCTGACCACACCGGCTAGCCACCTCACTATGTACGTCTTGCATTCAGCAATTATGTAGCAGTCTAACTTAAAAGCTTGAGGTTGCACTATTATTATGGAGCTTAAGTTTCCCCAGCTCTTAATTATTCTTTATTATTTTTAAGTTTATATGTGTATGTATGTACAGAATGTTTTTTTTTTTTTATTTGCCTTCTGTTTAAACATTATTTTAAAATTTTATTTCATGGAAAACTCTTTAACATTTAGCCCAAGGAAATTTGTTTTATTGAATGAAGGAAACAGCTTGACTGCATTACGACAGTGCCATCTCTTTCCGAAATACCTCATTATAAGGCCAGCAGATTTTCCAAGTTGCAACGTTTGAAATTTCGGGCTTATGATCAACCAGTGATGCAATTTTGGGGATTTTGGTCAAAAAGTATAGTGCTACTACCGGTACTGGCACCAATGTAGTCAAAGCAGCACTGCTTTTTCTTTCTTTTTTCCACAAAGCCTGGCTGAGTTTTTTTCCCTCCCAGATAATTTAATGTTTATGTCATTTATTCTATATCTATACAAGTCAATAGACAGAAATACAGATTTTTTTTTTTCTTTTCTGAGATGCATTAATTAAATTAGGCCTGGTCATATCAGGAGAATATCCTCACCATAGCCAGAATGTGTAATGGCTATTAATGCATAAAGTGGCCATAAGTCTCGAGACATGACACCCCTTGAAAGGTGTGCGATGAACAAAGGGTATGGCATACAGATGTACAATGTAAATTATCATTACTTTGTTGGTTTGTGGAACTAATAGCTGGTTCTCTTGTTTTTCACCCAAAGCATTAATATACTTTACATCACGGGAGAGCTATCTTTTGCACTATTCCGTCTGTTGAGATTATGAATCCTTTAGGTCTCACTAAAACCAGCCTAGCCCCTTATTTTGCACAAAGTCCCACTTTCACCCCCTTACTGTAATAAGTATTTCATTAGGTGCAATACAAAGCCAGATTATCATTTATTTAGTAATTATCTTATTGCTGACAGACAAATGGATGTTATTCAACTGTAGGCATCACAAGTACTTATGGCCTGAGATGAATCTTCATGTTTATATTTCATTACTGTTGTGATTGGCAAGGGCATTGCAAGAGCAACACCTTGTATATCACCTGCTCCACATCCCCAAGAGAATTTTTAACAATCCTTAATAGGTCTACTAGCACTTACCTGTATTATTGTCTAGCTGTTATCCACTGGTTAAATGCAGGTGAGAAAGATTTATTGCTTGTGTTAATGTTGTGTTTATGTGCAGTAAGAGAAGCCTACCTCTACTAGGGCTCAGCTTGGCCTACATTCTTTTGTTGTCAAACTGTGATTGACAGGGTTGGAGTGGATCTGTAAACACTACTCTTGGGCCAATATCGTTTTCGCTAGCCTTTCATTTAGGAAGGGATTGGTGGACACAAGACTGTATATAGGTCAATATTAATTTTGTCTGACTGGCTGTGTCACACAGATTGCCATTTTAATGCCGAAGGGGCCTCAGTCTTGTGACTATCTAACCTAACCCCCCAGTTGAAGTCCCTGGTGCTACACTTGTGCTGTATATTTTCTCTATCAAGTGTTTTTATACAGTCTCTTACAGATGTAACAGTCTTGTCTTTAGAACAATAAAGATAATTTTGAAATAGTTTTATATTCAGCTTATTACTCCAGGGTGGAGTAAGCAATGTTGCAGATACATATTTTAACCCCGCCTTCAATGCCATAGGGTGCTCCCATGTAAGCTCAATTTCCCAAATTGGACATTGCAATGGCTGAAAGTGTTATATTTACAGACCCAGGGTCATGTACAAACAACAGATTTGCTTCAGCGTGCACCAAAAATGGGCAGCTATAGCTGATCCTGAATTTGTGAAAAAATGCATTGCTTACAACCGATTACCTCACCATCAACATCACAATTATAGGAAGATAGTTTTGCCATTTAATTTGGACACCCTTTTTGCAAATGCTTCCTGCAGCATATATAGATCTCAATCTGTTTGTGCACTACATGTTTTCCTGACGTGATGCTGTAATGACAAACAACTTCCTGTAAACAAAATGAACCGTGGTGTTAAAAGAATTGTCTACAATGCATTTTTTCAGGTTCAATATTGACATGGGCCATTATACTACAGGAGTTGCAGGATCGGTTCAACTGAGGATGTAGGTGATTTTACCTGAGGAGGCCAGCGTCATCATGAGATGATTTAGACAAAATAGAATTAGTCAAAAGGCCATTATTGTAGGAAGGTGACAATTTATGTCCAGTCCCAGACCCATGTTAGCAAGAGCACCATCATTTGCGACCCATCCAGCATTCCATCCAAGCTAAAGACAACTATAGCAAATTACGTAAAAGGTAGTGGTGCTCAGTCAACACACATTTTAATTGGGCTAAAATGGATGAGATGACATTAATAACAATTGACTCGTGAAAAAAAGAAAAAGCTATCAATCATTACATGGAATTTAGCAATTTAATTCTTGACTAGGTTAGTTTATTCTCTATGATGGAGCAAGGTAATACAGACTGCCCAGGTAAGGCACCACAGTAACTGAACATTTTTGGCAGCAGAAAATAAGTAAACTGTTGAAAGTTGTCATTATGAATTAAAATGTATATATATTTTTAGACTAGTAACAAGGAGCGTAGTTTTATGCAACACTGGACTAGCTCCAGAGTGCTCTAAGACATGTTTGCTTCCTGGCTGATGAGGGCAGTGAGGTCCAACTTCGTCTTCTCCAGAGCTGCTGTCTTCGCCCTGCGAGATGGCCGGGCTGCACGGGTCGCCTCTGGGACGTTCTCGCCATCGCTGGGTGGACCACATGGGACAGGGTGGGAGACGACCGTTAGGTTACGGAACAACATGAGACGGGCTCGTCATAAAGAGCGCTTCAATAGCAGTAGCGCTTCCTGTAATGATTTGGACGGCAAACGCTCACCTCTCCTCTGACGATTCTGTCCTTCTGCTGGCCTTCCTGCCTCCCTTGGACGGAGGTGCCCTCCTCTGACCTGCAACACACACACACACACACACACACACACACACACGTACGTTACCTCAAAGCGTGACACACAGTGGCGCAAAGTCCTGCATTACGTGGAGGAACAATTTAAGAAAAGCTTTGTGAATAAGGCAAGGAATTTAGAAGCCTTACCTCTTTTAGGTCTCTTTGGAGATTTAGAAGAATCCTCCTTTGCTGCTTCTACACATATCGGAGACACAAAATAGACTTGTGTATCATCTCTGCTCACGGTATTCAAGCACCATAGATACGACAAAGATGGAGGAAGCACATTTGAATCAGGCGTGGGATTGGCCAAGGATCAAAAGGCAGGAAAATTTGAAGCGTGCACGAATGCATCATGTTGTTGTTGATGTTACATGTTTTTGTGTTTGTGTTTGCGTGAGGGAGCTTTGAAAAAGCAAGAATTCTACCCCTCTACTGAACCTTCCTGGGGTTATCCGGGGTATGCAACTAGAGAATTTTGACATTTTAACCATGAAATTAAATCATTCTGGTTCACCCTCAAATGTATATGTTCTGATGTAGGATTCATAATTGTAGGATAACACTATATGTTTTCAACAGAGGTCTAGAGTCCAAGATCAAGGTATTTCATACACAAGGCTTATCCAATATGCCTATTGAAATCCTTGAGCCTCAAGCCTCTCATCAAAAATCATAATCAGGTTCAGGATCATAATCAGGTTCAATATTTCTGTTATGCAGACAGTGTGTGTGTGTAAGCGTGCAAGTGTACACTGTGTGTGAGCATCCGTGTGAGCGTGCACTCACCATCTGCGTTGACGTCCCGTGGCTGAAGCGTGCTGGCGCTGAGCTCGGCCTGCTCCTTGGAGTCCACCAGCTGGTCTACCATATTGTCCACGGCACGGAGACACACGCGGTCCTTCACCACCTGCTCAGCACAGAAACACTGGGTGGAGCAAATATGGCGGAACGGGCATGCAGCGGCAAAACATACACAATGTCATTTATACAGTATCTCACAAAAGTGAGTACACCCTCACATATTTGCAAATATGTGAGCATACCTTTTCATGTGATAACAATGAAGAAATGACACTTTTCTGCAATGTAAAGTAGTGATTGTACAGCTTGTAGAACAGTGTAAATGTGCTGTCCCCTCAAAATAACAC